>JAAAKL020004465.1:0-20919 GCA_010016065.2 Carybdea cf. marsupialis auct. non (Linnaeus, 1758) | reverse complement strand
GCCAAATAAATATGGGAGTGAAAGCATTTGTTCATAATAGGTAAGAGTTGGTCAAATTTGGTGAAAGCCTAATCTCAATATTAAAAGAAAAAGGAAGAGGACTCCCCCCATCAAGCTTGTCAGTTGGGAGCGTCCATCAAGGACTTCATCAAGCAACCTCACACTTTGAAGGCAACAAAATATTAGTAGTTGGGCATCAATGAATACTACATGTCAGCCTATTTGTGACCATAAGACTATCGGGTCTAGACTAGCAATACGTAATTTCTTTAGATATTGAAGTAACCCGCTCTCGCCAAACAAACCACGTGTACCCTTAAAAGGCTTGTTCGTATATATAAACTCAAACAAAAATCAATGAAATGGGCACGGATTTACACTGACCACAAGGACTGCGAATGAAAAGATACAAAGAATGGGTAGACCCTACTATTTATTTTGCAGATCAGTACAGATTTAAATTGACTGGTATTAACCGCACTATTTGCTGGCCGGCATTCCAAGTGGCACCTGTCGTAGCTTTTCTTCGTATTCCATTTGTTGGTAATAAGATTTTAGTTTCAAATTTCCAAATCTATCTGTTGGCGGCTGGACCGCTGACATGCTTACAACCACTTGGGGCCTGGATTGCTCTTTATGCACCTGCAATCCATCGCTCATGGATGATAGCATGGTGGACACTCGTACCGGTACTTCTGAATTACTGGTATATCCTCGAACTCCAGGTGGTAATCTTTGTAACCTAAGTGCTGGTGCCGAGCGACTTCTAGCTACATACGTAGGCAGTGATGTTCCCATACTTACTAAATTATCATATTTCGAATAAAGTGGAGTATGTGGAGGTGTAGATTCATGGATGATTTCGCCGTTGCTTGGCAATAATCGTTGACTGCTATGTTTTCTAACCACGTGTCCTTCTGTAGGTCTTTCTCGTTCTCTTGTACCATCAGTACGCTTACTGTTAACTTGTGCGCTTTTAATTCTTTGAACATGCGATGAAATACTGTTTCTGGTTCCTATGGAAGGGGCACTCTTTGCTCTTGCTATTGCTTCAACTGGAATCGTATCTGAAGTGCTTGACTCGCTTATAACGCCTCTTTCATTCGTAGATGTTATCAATGTATGCCTTTGAAGGTTGTCTACAGCCTTATTTGCATTTTCTTTAGTATGAAGGGCTGACCCTTTATGGCGCATGCGCATAGCTCGAGAGTAAGACCGAGCTGATTTTATCTGACGTTCGGACGGTAGTCTGCCGCGCCCTTCAGTTCCTCCGAGTTCTGACGGCCCGCGATAATCCCATGATATCTGTTCGAACTTGTACAGCAATAAATTACTGCGTGTATTGACAAGCATCCTAAAGAAAATGATAAATACGACAAGAGTACTGCAGGGGAAAACTCAATTATTTATAAAACCTACGGTATGAAATTGCTCGGAAAAAGCTCATTCTACTACATAAAATCTATATATCTTTCTATTATCTAAATAAAAATATGCCAAATTCCAAATATTTGGTAACAATGAATAAATCAGAATGATTTTTTCCATTAAGGGTAGGTCTCAAATCAGTCACAACGTATAATACATCGAGATTTAGCACATCGCCCTGAAACAAGTACCGTTCTGTCATATATAGGTATCCCCCACAGCAAGTAAAGAATACAATAGAATTTTTGAAGAGGCATCAAAGTACAATAAGGCAGGGTTGTTAATAATGGGCCGTAAAATGAATAAATATTCGATTTTGGATTTCTGCTTTATAAAATTTTCCCGACCGGCAGTCTAGGAAACTTCTTCATGACATGACAAAGTAATCATCTACTATCAGCGTATTCTTATATTGCCAATGCTTTCCAGTACCTACCTATCACCCATGGCATGTACAGTGACGATGGGATCATTCTTACTATTGCCTCGTAATACTCGTAGGCATTCGCCTGTAAGTATGTTCCATATACGGATCTGTAAAGAATAAGGGGAAATGAAATAACAGCATGAGGTACACATTATCTTTAAATCTTTCAACTTAAAGGTTCCGACCTCTAAAACCTTTAAATAATTATGGCTTGGTGTCATACTGCATATCTTGCTAAAGCTCGTATCACTAATGGGATAAGATATTATATTCCTAGAAATCGCGTCATCAAAGCAAGCCACGCCTCGCAGAACGATTGCACGCACATGCATTTAATCTTATCCCACTTTACATCCAAGTTTTCTTTACGTTTCCTGTGACACTTTCAACCCAGAGAGTACACATCAAACTCAACGTCTTTTCTACATTCGCACAAGTAGCACATGCAACAACACGAGTTAAAGGCAATTAGTAAACGAACAAATAAACAACGAGCGGCGGCTTTACCATGAGAGCAGGATATTATTTCCTACTTCTCTTAATATCATTGCTTATTAAAGTAGAACACCACACTGTTAGGTTTTAATATTCATTTTAAACCTCGAGAAAGAATAAATCATTTATAGGACATTTCAGTAGACAACACACATTGATTCTTGACACAGTAAAATATTTGTAGAAGATAACTTTAACAACCGTATGTTGAAAATCGTTCTTTAAATGTGGTAAATGGTTGCTTTCGCAAAAGTAACGAGGGAGACAAATGACCTCTAAGTTACTTTTGTACACAGAGGAAAAGAAAAAGGGTTTTGTATGCAATCTGCGTTGACAACCAGCACTGAAAGGTATGCATCAGGACGTAGGCACCGCATGCTTGGGAATACTCATCAATTTTGAGAAAACATTCACTTAAAAAGTTACATAATTTTTTTGTTAATGCCTGGAAAAACTGAGAACAAAGAGCTTCTCAAATAATTCAAATAACATTATTGAAAATTAGACTTTAGTACATGGGTACTCGCGGTGGTGCCTAAATTTTACTTTGTAATGAATAAAAAAAATGAACTAAACCTCCACTGTCGTCTGGATCCAGATTGAAGCCATTGACGTAAGACAATTATAACTCGGCCTTGAATTTAAAAAAGTGTTGAGTAGAATCATTAGCACCGTGCGTAGGTACATCGATGAATAGGAGACAAAGAGACTGTAATTCGAGCTGAGGATCAAGTGGCGTTCGAATCACCCCATATTCTAGCTTTTCGATGAATTTGGGCCAAAACTATCTTAAAATTTCTACAAAGATCCTCCAAAAATGAGAATTGAAGAAGATATTAAGTTAAGAACTTCCATTTTGAAGCAGATAGCGAACTGGCGTGAAATTGACCGAAAGTACACGCTCTTTCTACAGAAGTTATAGATGAATATTAAAAGGAAGATTACGTAACTTTTTTTAAACTCTTCAGTCCCATCTGTTAAACCTCCTGGTGCAAAAGACCGTACATTCCTTCTCTCGCACAAAGAAATATGTTGTTTTGAATAAAAAAGGACACAAACAATCTGATAACTCACTATTAAATCGCTCATTTACTGCAAAAGTAGTAAAAAGGATGATATCAAACATAAAACTAGGAGGAAAAGCATAGTCATAAGCACCATTTTACCGACAGGAGAAACGTAGCCCCTCATAGATAGAACGTAGGCACAGCTGCTTAGTTGTGTCATTCGGAATCTAAACGAGAAGTCATGTAACCTCCGAATCAGGGACACTTTTACATTTACATTACGTTTTCTGTCAATGGCTGATTTTAGAAACTTTATTAGCATGTTATACTTAAAACAGGAGATAATAGTGGAATCAGATAAGAGGCCATCATATGCTTGGCTTAAGTTTCACATTTCATTTACAAATCAAAAGTAATATTTCTAACAATATAGAAGAGCGAGAAAACGATTTGGAAATGCTCAAGTTTATTATGAGCTTAAAACATCCAGCATACTGCATTGATATTGATGTTTGTCAAGGAGACAATTAACCTTCCTCTAGCAGAATAAGGTGACCTCCTTCCGAACCCCCTTCATCCCCCAAATACCAAATGCATAAATGAACTTCAAGCTAGCGTCGTCATACATATATAAATGGATGTTACAAAAGTGCATTTCCCCTTATTAAATGAGGTTTTTTAGCTAAATAAACCTTGTGAAATTGTGCAAATTTATTCATGCCAGACACAAGTAGGAGTCGGAAGTCGTGGCACAAGATGAAGCTCTTCTGTTGTTTTGTAGGAATTTTCTGCTTCGATGGTGTGCTTAATTAGCACTTTTAAACCTGATCTTGAAATAAACTGTATTAAAAATTTGCCTAGTTTTTTCTCCAATCATTACTGTTGCTGACTGTCCTTATCTATGCTACTTAAAACGTATGGGTGTTCTTGATTCACTGTCGTAGAATCGTCATATTTTCTGAACTCAGCCCAAAATGAATGGAGATAAGAAGAAAAACTCACAGGCATAAAAAACAGAATCCCCAGGTACATGTTCATTATCAAATGTATGAAAATTAGTAAAAGAGTGACGACCTACAACGTTTGACGCAAACATAGACTGAAGTTATCGTAAGCACTGAATCTTAAAGACCAATCAACAATGTACAAACTGCTTAATAAGATGCTACAGAACAAAAGTAAGGATGTTTTTGCTATAAAGACTTGTATTCTTTACAAACAAAAGGGTCTCTACAGATGTGATACTTGCCTTCCATTCCAATGCGATTAATTGGCTTTACCCTCTGAACGTCGTTTAAGCTAACACTAAATATCGAGTCGTTGCTCAGAGAGCACCTACACCTATATTCCCTACAAGTTTAAAGTGAATCTAGAGACAATCAATGGCACGAGAAAATACACAAGGACCGCAAAATAAGGCTGCCAAAGTCTTGTTAGCGCATTCAATCTTTAGGGAAGTTGTCCCACGGTGGATTTGTTCATACTGAAACTTGTGATTGTGTTACGTATAACCCCACCAAATACCAGGCGATACAATTTTGATAACACATACTGCGCACATACAAATAAATATGTTGTTGACAAGCAACCTAGTGCATTCAGGTCTGTTTATCATAGGATCTTATGAATTCAATATGATATATAGAAGTAAATAAGGTACTTGTTCTCATAGAAACTGTATGCTGTCAGTGAAATACGGATACAGAAAAATTTGAAAGGAATGCTAATGGAAACAAACCGCTATCAGCGGCTTAGTCGATTGTATCTTATGAAAGGAGCAGTCGTAGTCGTCTGATTAGATGTCCGTCTCAAACTTTTCAAGCACTGAAAATCCACATACGATAGAGCCTCGTCTAGACCAAATGCTATTCCGCGTGACAGCGACTTTCAATGTTACACGGGATCACATTGCTTGTCACCGCATGTACAAAACCTAAATCGGAAATGGCCCTAGTACAGTATTGACTGGTACATTCTGTTGAGATTCACGAGTGTTAGAAGTAATTTATTTAAGAAAAACAAAAGAACAGATGGGAGGAGCAGCAAAGCAACAACAAAACAAAAGTATGTGACAACGATTATGAAAGTCAACGGCATGGAAACCATATATATTGATAACCAGAGGTACAGTAGAAATTATCGGCAAGGGAAGATGCAACCATCTTAACGATATACAGACAAATAACGCATCTTTCCGACGAAATCTACTACGACTTCCATAAAACGACCTAGTTCCGAGTACCTCTAGGATTCCCGTATTCGAAGCACTACTCGGCAAAAAGTCGTAGCAGTGATCCTTTAAAAATGGGGAAGATGTTTAGTCTATTAAAACTTAAATAAACTATCATCCTTGGTCATAGACTTTGTAAGAGCAAAACAAACCTTTCCATCTGCAGCCCCAGAAATAATTCTTCGATACATCATCTCCAAACATAGGACCTCCCTACAAGAGAAGCATATCAAAGTTTCAATTTACAGAATTGAACTATGCTCGATCACTGTCTTTCCTTATTGATTAATGAACTTCACTTACAGATATCTTAATGACATTGTTTACAGATAATAATATGTATTTCCTTATACTTTATAGAAGTCCTTATTATATATATATATATATATATATAGATCTATCTATTTATGGGCTTATAAATATATATATATATATATATATATATATATATATGTCACATTTAGGCTGTCCTTTGTATTCATAATAACGTTCTTCTTGAACCAATCAGTTCTGTTTATCTGTTTGCATTAGATCACATGTACAACTTAGAATCAGTTTTATAGCTATTCAAGAGCGAAATGCTAGCGCTACTTACTCATTTGTCAATCGGCACAGCAAAACTGTAGAGGTTATCAATACAGAATATAAACGAGAGCCTTGTCGAACTCTAGCTTTAAACAATGCGCCTGTTGACTACTTTCCGGCACTTACTTTCATTTGTAACAAAAGAAAAGAATCAGCAAAATTAGTTTTAAAGAAACAATGACCCAGCTTTTACATTAAAATAACATGAGATTACTTCGAAAACCAATGATGATTACACAAATGAAAAGCATGTCAATATAAACTGAGATAGTAATCATCAGTGTATGAATTGAACGTTATTACTACCATCATGAATAGAGTTATTCTCATTACTGTCCTTCCCTTCTTTCTCCTTCTCAATTGTCTCCCATCAGAGGCAATTATCAGAAATGTTTGAGGGCAACAAGGCCTGTCTTAAGTCAAAACTTTCCTTGTCTTTTCATAAGCCATATTCTGGCTGCATCTCGAAAATATCGTAATGGAAATGACACGTAGCGTAACATTTAACCAATAGTAAATTAACACGTATCTACTAGCAACACCCATATCTTTTACTAACCAATCACCCTCCACTTCCTGTCTTATTTGTACTTTGATTGGCTGTAGTAGTTCAGTATAAATGTTCAGCGTATTGTAATTTATGGTGTGTGTGTGACAGAGCTCTGAGATCTAAGAGCACTGTCATTTACCAATAGTCTTGAAGAATCTATATTTTTTGTGTTATGTGTAACCAAAGTAAATTGTGAACTACATTTCTTCCATCTACCAGTTCAAGTCACTACAGTTTAATCTCCTACCTGTGGCCATGTTTAGGCTATTACGCTAATAGTTAACACAGCTTTGTTAAGGCAAAGATAGACAGATGTAAAGGAAAGTGATAACTTGATACACGGAGGCTATAATTGTTTGCCAAAAAGCAAAATGCAAGGAGGTGAACGTACAAACGCACCCAACCTAAGAAAATATTGTAATCTAACATATTTGTATGTTGTTGGTTTCTTTGTTTTAGAGGCATAACATGGGACAGCCTTAGTGGTACACATTTACCTATATTTCCTTGCGTTTCAAGTAAAAGCATGATTAATGTTTACTCACTTTGGATGTCTAAATGACTGTAAGCACTTCTTAAATGTTGTTCTTTTACTCCAAACCATAACGTAACAATCTAGTCCTCCGGTTACGATGTGAAAGGGGTCGAATTTGACAGTCGTCAAGGCGTCGAAATGTCCAGAAAGAACCTGCGACAAAGTTAGAGGACATTCCCATAAGAATAAATATACAACAGGGGTTAAAATGCTTACTCATGTCCTAATTGTAAGTGAACAAGAGAAAAAAAGGAATGATAGCAGTAATGAACCAATGTTTCATCACATGTTAAGTAAATATATAAGGTTTTAGCATACTACTAGTTACTTTGTACAAATCCCCAGTAAACATACTGAACAAAAATCTTCATGGAAAGTTGACAATCAGCGGGTGTTACCCCAAATGGACTTTAATTATTATTCCTTTAAGTATTAGTTTGAATTTCGAAATTTAATATTTAAGTAGGATCTCGAGATAAGTACGTAATTTTGAAAAAGATGACATCGAAATGTCAAGGAAATTGAGTATTTTAATGAGTTTTCTTATTCCATCACAAGTGGATTCAGTTAGGTCAGTTCAATGGTTTTAAGGTATCCTAGAGAGCTTTATACAAGGTCAACGCTCTTGGCATGGGCCCAAATTTAACAGGTAACTAACAAAGTTCCTTTATACAGATCTATCTTGTGTCTTAATAACCAGTATTGTATCCGTTACAATTTAGTTACTTACACATGCTTTTATATTTTACTTTTGTAGGATTAAATCGGGAATTCGTGAAAACAGTACGACAATATTAGAACTATGTCATGCGTTTTATTTCACTAGTCATATATATCATACAGTTTTCAGTCTTGTCGATGTGTTTGATCTATTTTTGTTAGAATATGCGATTTTTCCCCAATAATGACTATTCATTAAGTCATTCTTACCAAATACCATTTGGGTACCCATTCCTAGTTATGACGATAATTGGAAATGAGAATATTTAATGCTGTCATTCAAGTGTTGAAACAACAAATTCGAAATCAAGATTAGATCGTATGGTTAATGACGAAGTTTGAACCAAAGCAAATGGCACCGTTGAGTTAATATTTGCAGATGGTAGACAAGCTCTTTCCCTGCTTGCCAAAGACAATATGAAAAGAAGAGGAGAACTTCGGCATGACTACCGATATTCAGATTTGCCATGACCAAAAGTGGCTGAAAGTGGCAACGTGCCGTGCCAGGTAATACTGAAAGGGTAGAAAGACTTGGAAGTGAAGAAGCTGTATCAGCATTTAGGTCTGACTATTGCATCTCCAACAGTGCTAATTGAGATTTGATGAAACTTGAACACTATATCGTAGTGCTGAAGGTGATCTAAAGCGTGTAAGTCAACGATTTATTCAGATACAGTCGGGTGACACAAACGACCATCCTGTTACATAAAATGACAAAGATCCTGAAGAAAGTGATGCAAGTAGTGACCAATAAACTGCAAATGAGGCCAGATGGGGTTTGAAAATTGGAATTTATAGCAGTTCTATGACTGAGGAAAAACTGAAAGGAGTATCTGAGAACATAACAGAGTGTTTCGCCTGCTCAAATGGAAATTGGGTGGGCACAAAGAAGAGCTGATGAAGAAAATTCAGTTACAAGAGTACAAAACGACAATGAAGACAGACAAACTAGGAAAGACTGCAGAGCACCTCAGAGAAGTTGCCCTTTTAGAACCTGTTTCAAACCTGCTTTAGCGGGCATTAAAGTTAAATATTTTTTATGGCTTCAGGCAGGAAGGAAAATTTAACGAAAATATAAAGCAGGCAAAGAAGGAGTTACCTCGTTACCAACAGGAGAGACGCGCTGTTAACGAAGAAATCCTGGTAATATGTGGGCATTGCAAGGGTTCTGTGGTAAAATATACGTATGAAGGCACAAAAAGCATGTATGGCAGAGCAGGCTGAGAAAACACCATTATCAGTTCAAGAGACCCTTCTTGACGCAATGGACAAAGGGTGAAGATAGTTTATTCTTCAGCCAAGTCCTATCCAAAATGAGAGAGGATGTAATAGGACAGCTTTGTAAAAGCCACTCATCCATCCTATTTGTTGGCAAAAAGATTTGGTTAAAGTGGAAAACAAAGGAGGACAAATCACGTGAAGTTAAATAGGCAGTTATGACAGCCATGGGGTGGTTGGGAACACTTTACCAAATTTTTAAGGAGGAGGCGTTATTGCAAGGCCTCGTCTAAAGTATGGACAGCTATGCAGCTGACAATATTTTGCAGAGTCCACTGTAACTGCCTGTAAGGGCAGTAAATATTTATAGGACGTAAAACAAGGATTTTAAACACGGACTGAAAAACTGAAACTTGCAAGATTGTCAAGAGGACGTATCTGACCGAGGATGAAAATACGAAAGTTCCACAAATTGACTTCGTCGTCGGTGATGCCTCTTAAATCACGGCAGGAACGAAAAGTTGACAAAATCTGCAGAATTCACTCCACAGATCGATGTGTCTCTCCTGAGAAACCACACAGTAACAAGGATCAAGGATACATTCGTGGATCAATGTATTTTCTTCAGTGCCGACGTAGCCTAGTGGTTAAGAAATCGGACCAACATGCCAGAGTTTGTGGGTTCGAGTCCCGCCTAGCCCGATATAAAGACTATCGGTTGGGGAAGGCAACGGGAGACCACCCCTGTAAACGTGCTCTCTACCCTGGACATTGCTCACTCTGGCTGGGCAAAAGGCTACGCTCGAAATCAAGCACGCCAACAAAAAAAACTTTCTTCGGTATTACAAATTTATCGATGTAAGGTATTTAGTAATACGTAGGCTCACCCTGTTTCATGCAAGGCGTGACGGTGAGCCTTACCTTCTTCGACTCTCCGAGTGGAGAGACACAGGAAATAATGCATGAATTGATTCGGAAAAAGTTGCAAACCTTGAGAACCCTTTACACAAAGTCCTGGCAAGAAATCTAAAAGTTGCCTACCAGACTGGATACCTTAACTCCTGCGTTAATGTAAATACGTATGGTTGGGAAATGGCTTACTATAGACCGTAAGTTTTTTAAACAATATTCTAGTATATGTTTACTTAGTGATGTTGTTTGGGTATTGACTAGGAAAGCATAAGTCAAGAGTAAAAGCTGGAGGATATTGCACACACTAGTAAAGGGCTTGAAAATGTGTTGGACTTTGAACTCCATTTAATCCTATTTTATGTTATACACCTGTCACTGCAAATGCGAACCATTCAAAAGATAGCCTTCGCAGTTTTTTGTGAGTTCTTTAATAGAAGTGTTAAAGGCAATGTTTGGCATTACAGTTTAGTTCCCTGTCCTAAGAATCTTGAAAATCTTGAAGATCCTAGTCAGAGTTCACAATTCATAACAAGGCCATATAATTACCTTGGTACCGGCATGAGCAGGACTGACACTAAAATGTAGCACTGTTAAATCTAGTACTTGATTGAGATAACATAACAATACTGGTATAAGTTTGGTCATCTTGTTCACTTTTAATCCTTGTACATAGTTTTGAAAACTTTATAAGATAATGTAATGGTATGTGCAATTCGTAATATCATTTTGGTATCTCGAAGATTTTGTGCATTATAGACCTTGGTACCGGCACGACTAGGACTGGCACTAGTACTTAATTGAGATAAATAACAATACTGATATAAGTTTGGTCATCTTGTTCACTTTTAATCGTTGTACATAGTTTTGAAAACTTTTTAAGATAATGGTATCTGCAATTCGCAATATCATTTTGGTATCTCGAAGATTTGGTGCATTGAAGACTAGGCTGCCAGGAATAAGTCATTCGTTTTGGGAATTATTTCAATTTAAGCATTTCAGCACATTTTATATTCTTCTACCACAAAGTAATAATGAGATGGGCAAACAAGTGTCTTACGTCGTGATTTCGATGCAAAAGATTAATGATGGCCAGACTAATGAATTATTAGAGGACGAGGCTGCAGAAGCACGCATATAAATTGTATTGCAAGTATACATTACCTTTGAGGACTGTAAACCAATATATCTTAAGTACAAAATATACACACAAGACAGGAAGATGTTAGTTCTATATCATAATTTTTGACCCAGGGATGGGCATTGGTGTCTGTGTGTCAAAACGTTATTGCATATCTTTACTGGTATGTGATACCAATTAAAGGTTATTGCAAAAAATCTAGATCTCATGTAAATTTCTTTTGGTCAAAAAATAATTTGTACAGACTGTGTTTATATTGATTGAATGGCCAGAATGGAGCAAAGACACAGGCGATCAGGTTTGGCATTATTGACTACCTTTATACACAGAAACATGCACATTCTGGTAAGGAGTACTAAATGGTATAAACATAATTATAAAACATTATCCCTACAGTGTATGGAAATAAACAGACCCCATTGCAAAAGGCTTACTTTTTATTCAGGCACTTCACAATAATTTTCTTCATTACAAACTGTTTCTAAATTTGAGATGAAATGACGATGCTGTCAGTCAAAAAAATAGGTGGTGGTGTCCTTGTACAGAAAATTGCCAACATTGGCAATGGTACACGATGGGCTGCAAATGAATTTTATCTGCTGCCTTGCGGAACAGGACCGAATTTCTTTTCGGTTTGATACTAAACAGAGGGTACAGCGCTGGCAGTGAAGGCCTTTGTTCAGTTGTGGTTTTAGAAATTAAGTATCTATCTGAGTTTTCCTTTTTCACTTAGCTTGATTTAGCCTCACTTCCGGGGCGAGGAAAGAGGAAGTTAATTAAGGCGACAATTGAGACTTACAAAAAGGGTAAGTAGTATTGTAGTACTAAATTGGCTATAGCCAACTTAATGTTTGCTCAACTTTAATAGTTACATGAAGGGAGAAATACCATTTGACTCATACTTTTTTACTGGGCTTGATTGGGAATGTTCAAAAGCCTGAGGAGAAATTTAAATAAAAGGGCGAGTTAACCGACGTTCCAGTTACCGGTAGTTGACTATATTCCATGGAAGGAATTAATTCAACGCCTTGTTAACACTACCTTGATTTGAACTCGACTTCAGATAAATGCCTAACAGAAAATAATAGGCCACAGTATCCGGATATGTAGATACGTTTGCATGTACGACTTGATGTCTGTTTATTGAAAATAATTCGCATAATTGCGAAAAAATCGCCTACCTTGACAATATTTCCTGCTTCAAAATCCCAAAGTCTCACTTTTCCATCCCAACAACCAGTCACTAGATATTGTTCATCAATCTATGAAAGTAAATAGAAGCGTTAAGAGAGGGCGTTACCACTCTTTAACTACATATTCCTAATGCATAACATAAATAGGAGACTTAGGTGACGATCATCAAAGGTCAACCACCAACTGTAAGGTCTACTTGCTGGTGTTTTCAGGATACATGTACGTGCAATGCTAAATACTCAGTGTAATGAAACACTAACGGTACATGATTATGACTAATCACAATAGCTCCGTGTTTTGTGTTCAACAAATTTCTAGCTCTGTTTTCTTAATGTTGACAACGAAAGAGCCAATCAATTCCAGTGATATCAATATAGATGTAGATATTAGATGCATTTATATCCTCGTTCTTCAACGATAGTCAATCACTTAACCAAATCTCAAAGAAATCCATTGATGCTAAGGGGCATGTGCATCGATGGTGTGCGCTCTATCGAGTGTAGGTCACGTGAAAAATTATTAAACTTTCATTAGTCCAAGGTCTAATACCCAACAATATTTTATGGTAACGGCGAGGAATGGTGAATGTATGTTCGCTACAGAATCAGGATCACTATAACAGTCTCATCAATAACTTTCGGGTTATCATGGTCACCACTAAACCAAGATGAAAACATGGCCTCCTTTCACTTCGCTGGCAAAGGTAACAAGTGACAATGTTCCCATAGGCAAAGAATTTTAGACCTATCGATCTTACGCAATCTTTCATCTTGCATGAAACGGTTAAAACCAATACTTTCGATGTGGATTCCAATTTCAACGTGCTAGCGGTGTACATAAAATGAAACTAAATAATAAAAATTTATTTTCTAATCTGCTACGTCCACTGAAGGACACAAGTATGTTAGAAGCTGGCTCTAGCTATTACAGGAGGACTTTATCAGTTTACGTGCTTTGAAGAGAATTAGCAAATATCATTCATAGGTAAGAGAGTGAGTATACGCCAAGACGTCAAAATTCTTTCTCACGAACTCAAAACAATTTATTCTCAGTCTCTTTAAATCTGTAAGCGAATCACAACAAGATGGCATGGATTTACGATCCATCCTAAAATCGTAAGATACTTTTGGATCCTAAGGTGGTTTTATGACAATCAAGATACATTTATGGTCAAAATATTCTTCTTAGGAAGCTGCAGGTAATCTATCACAAAAGAAGATATGAACACATTTCGCCATGGTACTCACAGCGATGGCTTTAACCATCTTGCGATGCTTGAAAGTCCTTCGGCATCTTCCGGTGTTCATATTCCAAACTTAAATGAAAGTGGAAAATAAGATGATTAAACATCATTAAAACGATCGCCAGATCAAATGAACATCAAAATTTAACAATTTATTTTACAGTTGGAACGATATAACATATACTGACGTCTGTTTTGCTTTCTTAGTAATACTTTGAACAAGAAATTGTGCCGATTTCTAAAACATCACAGCTGAATCTTGGCTTCAAAATGTCTCTCTCACTGGATACGTGGGGTCTCAGGATAATGCTACAGAATGCACCCAACTGCCGTTTACCTGTACAATGCGTATCAAAATGACACAAAATATCGACAACTGCGGAGGAGCGGGAGCAGGGGATTCAAAAAGTGCTGAAAAGCGCAAGACACAGTGAAGTGGAGGGACCTTTGTACTAAATTTCAGTCCTCATTTCATTAAGCGGTCGACAAATATCACGAGTGTTTACTTACAAACAGTTTAAAAATATTTTTAATTATTTACTCTACACTGGGTTTTCAAAGGCTCAAGAGTTCAAAAGTCCTTGTTTTTCGCACTTCCATCAATCAATTGTTAAAGCGACTTTCATTGATAACACCACTTAAACAATGAATATTCTTTGGCTGCTACTGTAATAGCAATCTTCGGCATCATACCCTAGCAATTTTTTAAAAAGGAATGAACACATGTTTCAGTGTAAAGAACTAAGCTTCCGAAAAGCATTGTGCTAGTAAAGTACTTGAATCACACAATGCCCAAATATCGTTGTTAGGAGAATCGTCTAGATCATAGTAGTTACGCAATAAATACGTGATTTACCTTTTACGGTTTTATCAATAGAGCCTGAAGCTAAATTGTTTCCATATACACACAAGCAGATGACGGATCCACGGTGACTAGAACGAAAAAGATAAGTACGGCAACTTATAGATTTACGTATTAAAACTGGAAAAGGAGTAGAGAATATCGGGGCACACAAACGATTTTAGAAGGAAAATGAAAAAAAAATACAAAAACCATAAATACGCGTGTGATAAAATCTTGCACATTGATACAAAGACAGTACAGTTGCGCATCGATTGAAGCATTTCACTGAAAATGAGAACATGCTAACTTAGTTGGATGATTTGTTTGTGTTGCATGGTTTGTTGCCGTTGCATGGATTGTTTGTGTTGTATGGATTGTTTGTTTTGCATGGTTTGTTTGCGTTGCATGGATTGTTGTGTTGCATGGTTTCCTCGTATTGCCCCACAATTCAAAATATTTTGTGGCGTACTCGATTTCCAGCCAGAGTGAGCAGTGTCCTGGGGTGAGAGCATATTTACAGGGGTGGTCTCTCGTTGGCTTCCCCCACCGATAGTCTTTATATCGGGCTAGGTGGGATACTAATATATTATATCAAAACATGAATTTCCATGCAGGCAAATAACATCTCATTTCCGGCGGAACTATAACTAGCTTTCAAATCGGGGAAGGCTGCAATGAAAGTCAAGTACCAATTTAGTACAACAATTGAAAATAAAGTGAAAGTGTCGATATCGTAAGTAAGAGGAAAGCAGTCTGAAGTTAGAGAGTTCTAGATCTTGGCAGTCCTAGGGAAGAAACTGTTAGCATAGAAATTTTTGTTTGTTTTAGGAATAAAAGACAGAAAAGTCATGCCGAGATTCAGCATACAAAGTGGACCTTGATCTGATGAGGGGAAGAGGAACCAACTCAACCAATTCAGAAGAACACTTACCAAAGTATTGCCTGTAGAAACGACTTAAAGATGCAACATCTCTAAGGTGAGACGGAGGTTGAAGTGCGCCAGCTAGTTTAGGGCCGTTTTAACAAAAAACATCCAAGATAATAAACTTATAATCAAGTGAGCTATAGCCCCCACCATACTACATACAATAAATGTTTATGTCTTGATAAGAAAAGTCAACTTTTTATGATATATCGACTGCCAAAGTAGCAAGCAAGTAGCAACACTGATAAATAAAAAGATATACAAAGTCTGTGGCAACAGTTGAGTTGTCAGCCATCTCTCTGTTTATAGTTGGCCATGACCCTTCATGTCGATGCCCACATTTTCAGCAAAATTGAAAGGGAGGGACAATAGAAATAGATCCACCGACAATGACCACAACTCCACGGTTGATAATATCTGTGGAACAAAATATATGATACTACCGCTGGTAAAAGCCGATACATACGCATTAGCACAATTACTATGCAGTGCCAATATAGTTGAAAATCTGTAGTAGAAAATATGTCGATAGTAAAGCGACACGCTGAGTGATTCATTGCCAGATATATTATCGTGAAGTAAAGAGACAAGTTAAATGAGGCATTGCAAGGGTGATCATTGCGACATTAAGTATCAAGGCTAGGGTATACATAACGAGAGTTATGTATGTACGTTAACTCATGCACTGTGACGGTTATCAAGATAGGAACGCAACATCCAGACAACATTTTCCCCAAAGTTGACTATAAATTAAATAGGAAAATACCCTCCCCTCGTCTTTCAACAAACATACGAATCAGTGACATACCCGCGAAATATCGAAGTGCATTTCCCTGTTTTAATGTCCCAGCATCTATAAAATAAAATAAACATATGCATCCTAACAGATTGTTGCCCACACATTGTTGTATAAAATTAGAGTACAGCGATTTGTTTCTTTGAAGGGTTAATTCTTAAAGTATTCCCTAGCTGTCACTGTATCTTAGATGAGCCACACTGTCACACTTAAATTTTTTTGTCCAACATAAATTTGCTTTGTGCTTACCCAGCTAACTGTCCTTTCCCAAATAAGAACAGGCTTATGTGCCTAAAAACTTCTTACATTTTGTTCTATTTGATTCTATTTGTATTATGTATACGTGTTGCTCAGTTTCTTTTGAAAAACGGTGTTGTATCATTTGGGGCACAGTTCGTGAGTGCTAATGGGTTAAAAAATATAGAATCCAATATTAGCCACCGGTTTATCTGACGTTACGTGCTTCTCACTAGGTATAAGAACATTGATTGGCCTTCTATACGAAGTTATTCGATAGTGGGGGCTTCGTAAGTCTCATGATTACATAGAAGATGTAATTTGCTGTATTTTTCTTGGATGACGCCCTATCTATAGCATACTAGTGCGACTAGGTAACGGAATCCATCTCTATTTAGCACATCGTAAATGCCCAGGTTATCTCTGAAAAATCCGTTTAGATAAGGGATAAGTAAGATAAAGTAAATTACACTACATATATAAGGCCCTCTCTGTGCAATGAACATTAAAAGCAGCTTTACAAAAGGCATCGATCCTGCATTTAAGGCCTGCTATTGAAAATTTTTCTTATCCTGTTCTTGGGAAGTGAAGACAAATAGAGGCCAGGCAATTTTATTTACAACAACTCTGAAGATAGCTAGCTTGACTAGCCGAAATATACGTTTCTTTGTAAAAAATACTTCATAGTGTTTCTCTGCCGTTCTAGACTGATTCTTGTTTTAGATCAAATTTATTTACGCGGTTTTTTCAGGGTTATCAACATGTCCAAATGATCGGGATGGTAAAGTACTAAAGAGTTTACATCTTGCCCAAGGATATTGCAGCCTCATCACCCTTGGGACTGTGGGTTAGCCCCTTCAACCACACGGCCATAGTGGCTCTTTGCAGGACGTACAAGTAATATGTACAGAGAGGAATATTTTGAGTTCACAATATGGGCGTCGTCCTAACTGTCAGTTGTTGCATCAAGGGTCAACTCTCGGAAACTCTTGGAAGCCCAGCAAGATAACTGGGCAAAAGACATGAATCTAGTCTAGAATGCTAAGGTAACTGTACCTCCTTTCATGCTTGCCCCAAAATATATTGTTGGTTTCTGACATGATACTGTTGGCGATGAGTTTATGGAAATGACTTTCCTTCGTGTCATTTTGCATTGTCTTTATGAAACTGTTTAACCCGAAATGTTACAGAGAAAATAGTTACATCGAAAAAATTTGACGATTACCTGACAGACGTGTCATAACTTCCACTAATAATTAATCCTCGACTTTCGTCTACAAGAAGCGATTTAATCGATCCAGCGTGTCCATGAATGACTCGCTCATATCTTGCTGCGTTTAGATTCATGAGTTTGATTTTCCTGTCAAACGATCCAACAGGTACGTAGTTTCCACCTCCGTAATATGTCACTCTGCCAGTGTCTCTTCTAAACGAGGATGGATTGAACGACTACTTTACTAAAAATATCTTACAATTCATATTCATGACACAAAAGGATGATTAAATTTACCAAAATTGCCATGTCTATATATCGTAAAGCTTATAACTATAGCTTGAGCTATCTCCACTTCCCATGAGGTAGATATTAGCATTGGGAGGTCAGAGTTTCCTTTAAGATTGAATAGTAACTTTGAGCTATAAAAACGACAGAAATTCTGTACCACAGACAGGAGACGTTATGTGACACTAAGTGTAAACCAACTGAAATAAAGGCAGGAGAAAGTAGGCAATCTAACTTTGAAAGGAAACCGCCTTCGGGTGTATAGAAAAGACTACTAGATTTTTTCGTGTACATGAGTGCCATCATATTCACGCCTTCAGCAGCATTGTCACCAATCCTGGAAAACAAATCAAATCGAGTTTTATGCTGATATGGGTCCAGGCTAGTTCATGTTGCACCCATGCAAAGGTTGAAGCTACATGGCTACTACACGAGCATTAAGATCGAAGAGATCAGATACAATATGAAATAAAGGTTCCAAGGAAATGGCAGCGCGTCAAGCGTTTTTCGTAGTGCTTTTTTTAGTAGGAATAGCACGGTTGCTACACATTTCACAAATAAACCTTCCTTACAAGTCCCACTTGTTTTTAACTGAAATCGCTCTAGCAGATATTCAGAGAAGTTTATTTTTAGCTGACTACAGGTACCTTAAGAAAATAAAATTTCGCGAATCATTCCGCGAAAGGACACACTTCCAAGATTCTGCGAAGACTTTATTTAGCGAGGTGGTAATTTTCCAATTCCACAGGATTTTATTTCAGCGAACCTCAAAATAAATTGGCATGTTTTTCATTTACCTGTTGGTAAAATGCGTCATTAAACAGCGAAATGATTAAAAATTGACGAAATGTGGTGAGAGGAAGTAAAGTAAATAACATTATTTTAAAATTTCAATAGAGTTAGTCACGCTAATCGGTGATTTTCAAGGGTCTTTTCCCGGATCTACATCACGCGAAATTCTCGAATTCGGTCAAATTCCTGCGAAAATTTCTTATCTTACATCAAATTGATTGATTATGCTGACTATTTACTTTTCTTAACACGGGTAACTTAGTTCAGTTACTTCAATTATAGTTAGAAACTTAGTTAAATAGGTTAGCAATTCAATAAGTAATTACGTTGGTGAAAACTACCCTAGGTTAAGTTGAAACTGTTTTATTGGTCACCATGGCTATAGTACGAAACGGCTACTACTTGTTCTCCTGCATGCTGAAAGATTTTATCCCACAACAACACCTACAACTATGTCTCCAGTAAGAAAGGAAAGTTTTTCGAGCAGTAAGCTTGAAACGTAGAGAAAGATTTGAAGAAGGAAGGGAAGACTTGGAGAGGTGCGAAGACACTAGCCCAAGACAGAGACTGTTGGCGGAGATTTGTGGGTAAATGTACGGCATCGAAAGGAACGAAGTAAGGTCTAAGGTAAGGTAAGCTTGAAACAAAAGAATACTGTCATTTACGCAAGGTTTAATGTTTAATTTATTAAATTTAATGCACTTACTGATCATTCAGCACCAAGATATTGTAAGCACCACAATAAACATTTCTCTCCTCCAATTGGAAGGTCTCTGTTTCGTACCCGTCGTAGCACCATTGCATATCTCGTGCTTCTGATGCACTGTTACCGTTGTCGATATTAACATGCTTTGGCTCTTCATTGGTTATTGGTTCACCGTCTTCGCCGACTTTTAACACATGAACCAGTACATTACGTGCATATTTCGGGTTATGGAATTTGCCATACGACCCCTAGAAAGATAGAGGTAGGATTCTACTATAGGTTCATCATACGACGAGTAAAATGACGACCACAAGCTTGATTCGACAAGAATATCACTTGAAATGTTACATTAATATCCCCCTATGTACATATCCTTCTTTCAAACTAGATCTTTTAAGGCTCCGTCATATTTCACAGGGGAGACACAATCAGAAATTCCATTTTGTTAGAAGGTGTATTTTCTCGTGAAATCAAAATACTTGGGTAGTGGAATGTTTTTCAAATACTGGTTGAACGTCCAAGGGTAACAAGTCACAAAAAAGGCTAAAAACACAAAATTCCAAATGAGAATACACATGTTAACCTCATCATAATAGTAAGTGGGGCTTATTCAGCTTCAATACATAATCCATCCAACAATCATCCCAACAACAACGGAATGCGCAAGGAGAAAATTTCGTAACGATGCAGGTATGAGTTGAATAAATGCTACTAAGCAATCGATAAAGTACCAATGGCTCGTATTATAGAGAACCGAAATACTAGTAAGAAATATGATCGTTTGCTGGCTGGTTATCGGACTTAATTGGTTGTCGGCATCTATAATTTCCACTAACTAAATGGTCAAGAAGGTTACTTTGATCGAGACTGATAAAATAGTTGCCGCAGTTGATTCTTTACGGAATTTTCGTTTCAAAGGATGATTAACCAACCCATCTGCAGATTGTCTTGACCTCCGAAGTCAATTTGCAATGCTTCCAGTACATATGTATATTAACTACTCCACGTATACGATTATTTATTTAATTAAACGTTAACTAAATGTATGCACCTGATACATGTATTGATTTTTTCGAAGATTTCCCAGCTCATATCTTACTTGTCTACCATTTACTAACTTTGGTTCAGTTAATCAGGCAATCTATTAGCACTGAAAATTCTGTTTCCTTTTCATCAAGCCACAGAAAATCAGTGCACTTAAATATCATAATTTAAACGACCATATACAATGAAAATGATACTTCAATGCTTTGCATTCGTATATCTGCATGTCTTCATCCGTATAGTATGTATATCTGTATCAATGATTCAACATCAACCCCACCCCCCCCCCCCCCCCCCCCTCCCCCCCCAACCCAAATTTACCTAAAAAAGAATCTTACTTTTGTCAAGAACCAAAGGGAAAAAAAAAGTGAAACTAAATGGGGCAATAAAAG
>JAAAKL020004464.1:0-20923 GCA_010016065.2 Carybdea cf. marsupialis auct. non (Linnaeus, 1758) | reverse complement strand
ATTATTGTTTTAAGTATAACCATGATGATGTAATTATATTGCCAATGATGATTAAGGTAATTACGATGATCTTGATGATGATGTTGATGATGATGTTCATGATGATGATGATAATGATTAGGGCATTATTGTTTTAATGATAACCATGATGATGTGATTATATTGCCAATGATGATTAGGGTAATTATGATGATGTTTATGATGATGATGTTGATGATGGTCATGATGATGGTCATGATGATGGCGATGATGGCAATGATAATGATAACAATAATAAACATGACTATTATTATGATTTTGCTGAAAGGTTTTGTAGCTGTAGCAATAATAGTAATGTTAGTAGTTCTAAATACGAACTCAGAAGTTAGTATTTACACGTGATGGTGGCATGCAGTGCTATATTAACTATGTTATGTTTATTCTTTCCTCACTTCTTTTGCAGACTCGATGTAGGTCATACGGTGCTTCTCTTATATGACGACAACTGCAAATCTTACGTAGTTGTGACCCTCGGTGATATCAAGTATTTCTTACACTCAGACTCAATTAAAGGACTAGAACCTAAAACTAGTAAGTAAATCCATTCTTTGTGACGAGTGAATTGATACCGTTGCTTAAGTGCTCAATATCTATATATACTTTGGTGTGGGGGATTTTGGATTCGATCCCCGCCAGCGCCCTATGCATATAAATATTGCAAATATTGCAGTAGTAATGCCGACAATCCGGGAAGTTGATTCCGAAATTAAGCGTTTTCTGATGACGGCTGCTGTCACAATACATAAGGCGGGTGCCTGACTACTCCTGTCAAACGGCACCTCGTAAGATATTACCAGTGGCCGGACGCTCCTTAGTTCCTCAATGGGATCCTCACGACGAGGCTAGCGGTGTAAATATTGTTTACTGTTTACCCCTTCCTAGTGTACAAACGGTTTATTTTACGTAGGCACCTTAGGAATTCCACTTACAACACTAGAGATTTCACCGTTTTAGTAAATAACCAGTATTAATTGTTTTTACTCATTTTAATCCTATTGTTGTTTTAGGTTTTAATGTAAATAGGTATGGTTTTACGTTTTTACAATTGTATTTATCATCTTTTATCTTTGCCTGAGGCATTATTGTAAATATTGTGTGTATGTATATATACATTTCAATTCAGAGCTTTCGATATTATCTTCATCAGTTTTTATATATATATTTATTAAGAAGTGAAGGATGCTTTGGTGCATATTACATGGAAGCATAAAGCCCCACAGCCATTCCGTTGGTTATACCTCTGTGTCATTCAACGTCCTTCAGCCCTACATCCAATTTATCAATAAGCAGTTAAATATGACCCAAAAGGACTCCCCCTACTTTCCTCATCGTTTATTCAAGTAATCGTAGTCAAGTCAAGCTTAAACCTTTTCCAGAACAGTATTTTCCAAGCGACTCTAAATTCTTTATTGCCAGGCACCCTTGCCCCCTTTTAGTCCAATGTGAATACATTGTGAGTTTGTGGATCATAATCGCATCATCGAGGAAAAGTGGTGATTTCTGTTCTGATGATTTCTTTAATCTCGTAAGGGTTGCTTTGCTCCGTAAGCTCATATTGGGCATTGAAGACTGGCGTATTTTGACATAAAATAATCCTTCTTTAAGATATCCCCATACAAATGTCTCATCCCATTTATTTACTTTATCGCAAACCCACTCCTGTTGGACTATGATGTTTTAGTATAATGAAAAGGATTTAATGAGAAATTTATTTTCGTTTTGATTTTAGATGAAGCTGTGCAGAAAGGGTGAGTTTCTTTATTCCTTTTCTTTCTTGGTCTCTTTCTTGGTCTCTTTCTTGGTCTCTTTCTTGGTCTCTTTCTTGCTCTCTTTCTTGCTCTCTTTCTCGCTCTCTTTCTCGCTCTCTTTCTCGCTCTCTTTCTTTCTCTCTTTCTCGCTCTCTTTCTTGCTCTCTTTCTTGCTCTCTTTCTTGCTCTCTTTCTTGCTCTCTTTCTTGCTCTCTTTCTTGCTCTCTTTCTCGCTCTCTTTCTTGCTCTCTTTCTTTCGTCATCTTTCTTTTCTCTCGCTCGTTCGTTCTTTCGTTCGTTCTCGCTTTCATTCTTTCTTTCTTTCTTTTCTTCTTTTTTTTATTGTATTCACTCTGATCAAGGCCGAAGCCACTTCTAGGAACGGGTTACTTTTCTTTTTAGGATGACAATCTATTCATGATTACTTTTTATGCTTACTTTTCATGCTATTCATGCATGTAGTCCCCCCTCTGTTCTATCTCTCGAAACATAGTTTCCCACTTCACGAGAGCAGATGACAGAGCACAGTACCTCCGGGATCGTTTTGCCTGTATATATCATTGCTCTGTTCATCCCTCGATTTTCCCATAGAGGAAAGAGCGTCAAGGGTACCGTGCAAATCGTCGACCGGAATAAAATGCCCTCTAAGTTGATAGATAGTTTTGGAATGGCTTATTATGCCCTTTTAATTCATAAATGGTCCTGGCGTTGTCCTTGCAGGGTTTTTTCAGTCGAACAAAAAATTGACTTGAAAGTGGCAAGCCCCTAATCAATTGTTACCCACGTAGTGTCAATAACTCTGGACCTCTTGGATTTTTCCCACTTTGTTAAGGTTTCTTCGTTGAAGACCCCAATATATGTCAACAAGGTGTAGTTGTTAGTACTTTGAAAGTGGCATGCCAAATAGCGGGATTAGATAGGACTCAAATAAGTGCAGAAGGAGTATTACTGTTTCCACGCCACGAGTAACGTCACATATCCCTCGAAGACTCGATGTCGTGTTACTAAATACATTCTTTCGTCTGTTTCAGAGAGTGGATTTTAGGAACAGTGACTGATAAAGAATATTGTGTTGCTAAGAAGGTAGGCCTTTGCCATCAATGTTGTTCAGTGTTTTAGTTACAATTACAAATTGTATCTTTATTGCTGTGAGCTCTTTGCCCTTTATCGCTGTATTCACCTTTCAATTGGTACCCGCATCTCTTGACAAATTCTTTAATTTGAGACATTTCGTTATTTAGAAATCTAGCCCTGCTTACACGAGTTGACGGTCTCCTCCAACAGTAGAGTTAGATAGAAGTGTCTTTGTGAGAGACATTGTGTTTTAGGATTTCAATTTGATTTATGTAAACAGTGATTGTGCATTGGAAACAAGCCTGTATCATAAGATGATGACAAGCGCGACGCCATATTTTTATCGGCCCTTTTTAAATCAAGGGTACTCTTTTATAAGTTTGCTTGTTCTCCTGCGAATTTTCTCTTTTGTTTAGGTTATCTTTGTTGGTATGATGTACGTGCCTCATCGTCTTCCCATGCAGCAACGGGCGTACCTACAGTCTCCATCGCAGAGATAATACTTTTTCTTTTTATGCGCTACAATACCATTTTGCCTGTTGCAAGGATGTTACAAACTTGAAAGATACGTTTTGTCTAAGTTATACTTGCAAACCTTCAAAAACTTAAATTTGTTGAGCAGGAAATGTCCCACAAATAACTTAAAAAATAGATGTTTTTAGGAAACGTGACGGTTTATGCTTGGACACAGAGGGATCTATTACTTTACCCGACCACACCTTCATCACCTAAAAGAATTGTGTTTCATGGGAGGTTTTTTTTTGACGTGCTAAATCTGCGGGGTGGTAACTGTCGAGTATCCCCTTAGTAACACACCTGAAGCAATAGCCCTTAGGTACAAACATTTTTACAGATCAGGGCATTGATTAGCAACGTTGTTGTTCCAAATGTCGTTCTTTCCGTAAAATGATATCTAAAAGGGACAACTTAGGAGGGTACAATACATATCTTACCGTAATTATCTGTGCGTGCGTACGTACGTAGCGTTCTTTGCTCAAAATCAGCTGATGGGAGATTGTCTTGAGGCTGTTGAGATATATTTGAGTTCGAAGCATTCTTGGGGAAAGGTGTTTAGTGGTGTTTGACCTTGTTGTAAGCTGAAGTGTTGGTGGTACCCGACATCATTTTATTGTACAATTCGTATATGGTCCAGTTTAAAGGACGATCAGCTTTCACATTTCTGTTATTTGCTTGTTCTGCACAACTATAAATGTTACGAGATAAGCTCGAAACGAGCTTGAAAATATGTTTTGTTAATCCAATAAAAAATAGCGTGACTCTTACGGCGGATTGTCACATAGCGTATGATATTGAGTTCTTGATTTACATCATTTTCCAGAAATTCTTAGAAACTACTTGTAGCTGTTATGGCGACTAATTGTACATCTCTTTGCTTTCCGCAGTCGCAAAATCGATTCAAGCTGCCAGTTGGGACGTATTTCTACAGGATCCACGCCAAAATCTGGACACTTTAATGATATGTCGTTTTCTAAGGTGGTGCTAGGAACAGACTCATCGCCGAGGTCAGTGTCACGACAGGACTTGGCAAATAGGGAAGTCGTCATCATCATAAATGTGCCTCCTCGTCACTGTCGCACTGTATGAATAGCGAGTGAGTGACTGCGCATAGATGACAAGTAAGCCTTACATGTTTCACAAGAAACAGAACGTCGGATAGGCTCGCTAATAACCGCTTGCCGTAGGCCCTTGTGTTACATTCAGTAAGAAACGAAGATCTAGAAGGATATTACACCTACACAATAGTTCAATTTAAGATTGTTAACAATTTCCGGTGACATGAGAAGTACTTCTTTTTTTCTGAAGAGTATAATACAGGGGAGCTTCTAAGTGGTAACGTACGTGTTATGGTCAAGGCGACCGTAGAGGCAGTACCTCAATGCGAAGAGAAAAGATAAACAGATGTATACATATATTTACAATGATAATGGCGAGAGAGTGTAAGAGATGCTAAGTTTGAAACCTGCTCCACTAGAAGGGCTAAGCACCCCCTGACCTTCCACAGTATAATCCCGCAACGTCCGTATTAATATCAGTGCACAACGTCATAAGACACCGCAAATTTCTTAATATATCAGTTACGTATTTTCAATTAAGATACCATGTGTAATATTTTTATTACTTTTAAAGCAGAGTAATTGAATTCACTTGTACAATTATTATCTTAATACCAGAACGAAGTGAGAAAAACCTGTTTTGCAGTGCAGACAATTTGCAAAGACTATTATCAAGAGCAACTTTATCCATTTATTATCATGTGTGATTAATACTGTCGCTTGAGCAAAGCAGTGCTGTTGATATTTTCGAAAGAATTGCTTTGTGTCTACTATGTTTTTCTCCTTCAACGGCATGTAACCTCCAGCATAATTCTGATTAAGCCTGCTTGAATCGTGTCAAGGGGCTTTATTTGCCATAGCCACGAACAGTTTGATGTTAATTTTCAATAAATTGAAAATGCTACCCTTTTGAGTTGTCAAAGCAAATAAAAAATTTGCTCCGCAACCAATCAGTCAATCTAACACTTCCATTCTGCAAGGTGGTATCTCCTGGATATCGGGGAATCCTCCTGGTATATGATTTTTGCCTCTAGAAAATCCTGGAAATTGCCGCAAAGCAAAGCATAATCCAGGAATATTTAAAGTTTTGGGCGAATACTTTCCTGGAATTTGTCGTAGTAATGGAGTGACAGTGCAAAGGAGTTCCTTTATTATTTCTGTTATTTTTATTAAGTGCATTGCTTTCATCCAGTTTGTGTCGGGGGTTGTGTGATGAGCCTGACGTTTTGAACAAACTCTCTGTGGAATTTCCCAGGATTTATTAAAAATTAGTGGGTGCCTTGTTTTCGCTCATAAATCGTAA
Source organism: Carybdea cf. marsupialis auct. non (Linnaeus, 1758) (assembly GCA_010016065.2). Classification (NCBI taxonomy): domain Eukaryota; kingdom Metazoa; phylum Cnidaria; class Cubozoa; order Carybdeida; family Carybdeidae; genus Carybdea; species Carybdea cf. marsupialis auct. non (Linnaeus, 1758). The sequence goes on along the minus strand of JAAAKL020004464.1, from coordinate 15,185 downwards.
TGAAGAATTTGTTACAAGTGGATTGTAAAACGATTTAAAACGATAAGGAGCACTTTTTTAACAGTAGCATTTGAAATTATTTATTAGCTAAGAGTTTTACAATTATCATTTAACGAAGTATTACGCGTCAATTTTCAGTACAATACCTCAATTATGGCCACAAAGGCTTTTAGGGAATCCAATTGCCAAAGAACAATTCATTTTCTAACATCTCCGGCACATATGATACCCTATTTATGTATTAGGTCATCCCTAGGCATTTCGGCTAATGGGTCCCACAAAGAAAGGAACACGTACTGTCAGAAGGAAGATAGTTGCAGATTTCAAAAGAATTCCAGGGAATTTCAGGCACCGCCTTAATTCAAGTGCATTGCAGAGTTGATTAGTGTCACAAACGTTTTGAAACTTAAGTTAATAAACGGATTCATATTGCTAAACGTTTTGGCCAGACACTGGCCACAGCAATCGTTTGGATTGATACTCCTCGATTCTGGTTTATAATCCAACGTTTTCCTGTGCGAAGTCACTTTAAGTGATATCGTGCTAGTTTTGTAAAGATGACTAGATAACATGCTTATGATGGCCGGCACATGTTACATGCAACGCATGCCAATATTGGCGTGAAAACAGTATAAACGGAAAATGGCACTTTTTATGCAAAATGAGGATATGCGTTCCTATACGGGTGGTGCCAGCAAAGTTATAGGCAAACTATTTGACCAACAATCAAAGCTTCCTTTCATGTGATGAAGTAAATTGAGCGATAGATATTACGTGATACTTTTTTGGAAGAATTCACCAAAAAAAAATTTTTGACATATAGTCATACTGATTCATTATCTTAGAAGAGAACACTATGTTGGCTGAATTAATCCGTTTTAATCTTTTTCAAATTGAGTATATTTTTGTTGTGTTCCAGACCTCTTTTGTTTTTATCATGCGTCGTATTTCTGTTTTGCGTCGCTGTCTTCTGAGATTGTTCCTTCTTGTATAGAAGCACGCTGTTTGAGATTGATGAACTGACCTTTTTGGTGTTCTAAATCAATATTCGTACTACTAACACTAAGGAGCTGAACCAATAAGAACTCCCTGAATTTTGTATGTCATTATAGGTACAATACACTTAATTATGCAACAATACAAATTCATTATCTCACAGGAAATTTTGCTGTTATTTTCAGCGCTCCCTCTAATGTTTCAGTTTTTTGCCACCCTGTATTACACCTTGGTACAGTTGAGTTCGTATCTTTCTCATGGATATTACAACGGGACCTGAACCTTTGAATGACTTAACTCTGATTATGACTCAACTGCTCTAACCACTCGTCCGTCTCTTCCTAGACCCCGAGGTGTTGCTCTAATGTTTTATTGATCAGGCTAGATTTGGTTCGTGTTTTAAAAGTGTCGATTGTTAACGGTTCATCTTTTGAATTCATCCGTAATCATCTCGATGTCTTAATTCGACTTGAGTTACTACCATAACTAGTTGTTCTGTAATCATTTTTCATCCCATATGACCTCCGTGTTTCGGAAAGTAACCTCTGCTGCACCCCTATTTACTAAGCGTTTAATTTTCTAAGGGAAGTGGGGGTGGGGTGTTGCTCTGTAATGATCACTCAACCCGTTGGCATGTCCACTTCTCGCTTTTTTTTCTTGAAATAAGAAACATATCAATACACCGTAAATATCAGAGGAACGACCAGATATTCTCGTTGGGATCCCAATCAGTTAGAACCATGACCGTATACCCTTAATTTATATACCCTTATATATAATTACATGCAAATGGAAGTGTTAGATGGGGCCTTACTCAAGGGAGAGCTTTAAATGAAGTGTGGGTGCTTATTGGGATGATTTAAAATCAGCATTCAGTACTCAAGTAATTAATTATATTATTATAATTTTCAGTTGTGCACGCATTTAAATGCTAGAGGATAATATGACTTAGGCGGAGATATATATCAGCAGGGTGGGAGTTAATTTTTTTAAAAATCTATTTTGAATAACCGCATGGTTGCGTAAACAGTAGATTTTACTTTGGGGCTTATTCAAACAGGTAAGTGCGCTTCTTATTTAACAGCTGCGCCCAAATTAAGGGCTTACTGTGTATGTAGTTATCGTGAAGCAATTATAACGTGATATAACCTGTGAAAGTCAGTTTCCAGGTGTAAAGGAGACACAAAACATTTCTCAGCATGTTACATGAAACCTCTGATCACTTGCATCGTTTGCTAGTCTTCGCAAATCATGGGGTAACCCATAACGTCTGTCTGTATTATTTTTCAGTCATAGCTAGATCAAAGAAGTCGTCCATTACTTATATTTACAGTAGCGTAACTTCTGGAATGTTGAAGAGGGGTTGGGGTTGGGGTAGCGATTGTAAAGGGGGTTGTCATGCCTATTACTTAATGCTGAACATCACCCAAGAAAAAAATACAATTAAAGTTATTGGAGGCCTGCCCCTGCCCACCAGGTGGTCACACCTCTAACTTAGACACGATGGGGTTACACTTCCCTTTGGGTATATAGGGTTTGCATTTACCCTTGGGTACTATCTCTCGAAACATAGTATCCCACTTCACAAGAGCTGATGACAGGGCACAGTACCTCCGGGATCGTAGCAGGTAAGCTGAGGGTCGGTCCGAACTTACGACCCTCAGTTTTTGAGTCTGAGACTACCTCTATGCCACTACTGTATACTGATAATGTTTCATTGATTCTCGTTCTTCTTTCCATGAGTTATGTTAATACCGCATGTTTACACTCGAAATTTTTCAATCGTTTTTAGTAAGAAGGAACCATGATTTTAGAAAGTACACGTATCATGACGCATCGATCATCTACTCTGGTCTCTTAGTAATCGATTATCCTTTTCTACGTATTTTTATGGCTTTCCCTATTGTAATTTCATAGTTTTATTTGAATATGATTGCTTTACTGAAATGAATTGTCTTGGTGTATTGTAAAACATGACTGTAAGGTTCGTTACAATGTTAATAAATTTGGAATGCAGTTATAGTGAATTGTGTCTCTGTTTCCAAGTTGAAGAAATCATCACGTAGACGTAGAGAGATCACATAGCACTGTGTAATGAGCGCCTCTCGTAATTCTTAGCAGCTCTGGGGGAACTCGCTGGCAGCGCTTACAGATCGTCCACAATAATGACAATAAGGTTTACTGTTGCCACGATATATCTCACTGAGACCTATGACAGCGCTCATAGATCCAAGAGCTCTGTCACACACACACCACATAAATTACAATACAATGAACATTTACACCGAACTACTACAGCCAATCAAATTTCATATAAGACAGGAAGCGGAGGGTGATTGGTTAGTAAAGGATCTGGGTTTTGTTAGTAGATTCTCGTTAGCTTACTATCGGTTAATGATTACGCTACGTGTCATTTCCATTACAACTATATCGCCTTCCAAGTACACTTCTTCATTGTAGGAGCCTAGCAAGGAGGCTTATTTCAACGGGAATTCGATTCTGGAATAGTTTGTAGCGTGTTTCTGCAGTGGATGGTCAAAAGGTATCGCCCAAAAGTCGCCTTTTCGTGGTTTCTAGAGTAGATGGTTAGATTGTATCCCCCAATCTTATTTGGGTTTTCAAGAGTGGATAGTTGATACGCAAATTGTATCCATTTAAGAACTAAATTTTGAAGGATTATGGAAGCAAAATGTTTGTTATGATTTTAAAAGCTTGAGTTTTTTATTGCGGTAGCTTAAAAGGGATTTTTTGAGCTTATATATCCTGTGTTTTCTGTTGTACATGAACACTAAAGTCAATTACGTAAGAATCTCGAGTTGACAGTAATAGATTAAGCGGAACTCAGACACTTTCTACAAGTTTAGGGTCGACTTCTATTTCCTAGTTTTATTCATTCGTGGCACTAGCACCATAGAGTTACAGGGATGGGATCTATGGAGGTTTACGGTATAATGAATGATCCCTGTTAATGGCGAACACTTTGGGATGAGGAGAAGCAGCTCCCCCCTTCTAAATTTTGAGGCAAAAATTGAAAAATATTTATAATCACGAAAGATTATCTAAAACTTGCACAGTTATAGTAAGGAAATTTACTTGCTTACTCGACATTCACGACAAGTTCAAAATTCCTTTTCGAAATTTAATAAAAGTATGCCATGCCCTTTTTGAAAGGTCAAAATTAGCGATTGTCTCCCCACCTCCCAGCCCACTAATTTGCCAAGTGTCTGATCCTGGTCCTTTGTATTAGGTTTCGTTGTTGGCATTTAGCTAAACTAAGTAAGTGACTAGTACTAACCAATGAACCTCTTGATGACTAATATCAGTCGAGTAAATTTGGGTCGGTTATTATTTTGCCCCTTTTTAATTAATTGATTAAGTAGCAGATATGTAGGTTGATAACCCCAACCCCCAATCAGTTAACACCAAGAAGAGAGTTCACAATTTTACATTACGAGCATTCTCATTTATAGATGGGAATCATAGGCACGGTGTGACAGAATGACAAAGACATTGAAGCAGAAGAGGTGTGGCTTTTGAGACGTATAATTTGGATTCCACGGACTGCAAGGAAATGTAGCGTAAACTCTTTCGAATGAAGGGAAAATTTAATAATCATTATAAATCTTAACTCTTTAAAGACGAACGATATTCATAGACAAGTTATGTTGAAAGGGCAAAAATGATTTGATTATATTGGAAACGTTAGCGGAAGGATGAGGATGGCCGCAAAAGAGAATTTAAGACAGCGTACAAGAATGTGAATGTGAGATGTTTGGGAAGACCAATGATCAGACGGTGTTTCGTGGCATGGTTGACGACGCTATTTCGTGGCATGGTTGACAATCCTGTTTCGTGACAAAGTTGACAACGCTGTTTCGTGACATGGTTGACGACGCTGTTGCGTGACATGGTTGACAACGCTTTATCGTGGCATGGTTGACAACGCTGTTTCGTGGTATGGTTGACAACGCTATTTCGTGACAAAGTTGACAACGCTGTTTCGTGACATGGTTGACGACGCTGTTTCGCGGCATGGTTGACAACGCTGTTGCGTGACATGGTTGACAACGCTGTTTCGTGGCATGGTTGACAATGCTGTTTCGTAGCCATGGTTGACAACGCTATTTCGTGGCATGGTTGACAATCCTGTTTCGTCGCATGGTTGACAACGCTGTTTCCTGTCATGGTTGACAACGCTGTTTCGTGGCATGGTTGACAACGCTGTTTCGTGGCATGGTTGACAACGCTGTTTCGTGGCATGGTTGACAACGCTGTTTCGTGACATGGTTGACAACGCTGTTTCGTGACATGGTTAACAACACTGTTTCGTGACATAGTTGACAACCCTGTTTCGCGGCATGGTTGACAACGCTGTTTCGTGACATAGTTGACAACGCTGTTTCGTGGCATGGTTGACAACGCTGTTTCGTGGCATGGTTGACAACGCTGTTTACTGTAGCAAAGTGCCTGAAAGAAGAAGTAAGATTAAATGGTATAACGGAGAGTAGTTGAACCTCCAACTATCTTAACCTTATTCAGGGTTGAGGGTTGAGGGGTGCCAAGGTACCACTGGACGTAAACATAGTTTAATTTTTAAAAGTGTTTACGTTGTTTGAAATCACTATATATGTCGACGAAAGTCTGCAAGATGAAATTTTTCCTTTTTATGCGGCATAGGTCTGTACTGATCAGAACATGATAGGGAATACATTTCAATCTTTCAGATCCTGCAAAGTGGCTCATCGATTATTATCAGAAAACAGGACTTGCAGCTGGAAATAAGAATATCGAAAACACTATAATATGGGTGCAATAATGACATCTGTGGAGATTGCTGGTGAATCCAGAGGCTTCCTGGGAATGAATAATAAGGCACCTAACAGAAGAGTCTTCACTCAAAAGCCGGATAGGCAGTAAGTTCAGTTTTGTTCAACCGTACGTCAAGATAGTAACACCTTCATCAATACACAGCGTATATATTTAATGCAAAAGTTATGCATACATCCCTTTTGATTTAAATATTGAATTTGTTAACATACCCACCGCCACATTGCTAATGCCGGCCCCCCTAGAATAGACTACCTTTAATTAGTGAAAATATGGCATTTGGCTTCAAAAGTGATGGAGGTAAAGCAAATACTCTAAAATAGGTATGTTACATTTTTATACATTCTAGCTCTTCCTTTTCCCTTTCTACGGAAACCTGAAACACCTTCCACTTTAAATCTGAACTTATCGTAAGCTCTGTTCCTTCGCACTGGTCGAACGAGCAAAATGCCGTAGGAATAAGTTTAGATAATGGACTGTGAAAGAACGTGAACCTTCTTAAGAAATCTACCACGAAGTTTGATTGTTTGGTGTACGAGATGCTATTCATCAAACGATTGAGTCCCGCGTTGGATGTACAATCGGACTCCATCCATGCAAAACCTTTTAGATAAAAGCTCTCCCTCTTTTTCTATCGATGTGATTACATAATTTCATTGCTCTTATTTAGTATACTGGCCTTTGATAATGGAGAAAGATTTTCAGAAGCGTCAGGCAGATATCATGATAGCACGTCTCATCGAATCCACAGCAAGCCCGTAGCTGGCAGCATATTGTAGGGGGAGCAAACCTGTAATCGAATACAGGGTTGATTCAAAATCGATTACCACAAGTCGAGTAACTATCAAACAATTACTCGCTCGGATTTTCTTCAAAGGGGCACTGCCTCCACAAATTTCTCCCCGTGCCCCCTCGCAGCAACGGGCCTGATCCACAGTGCCAGAAATCACAGTTGATAACAAACAAATTTGAAATCAAGAAGCACAGGAATTTACCAGTGTCACTTAGGAACTTAGAGGCACACGGGAATTGCCAGTGTCACTAAGGGACATGAAAGTGGCTTTCGTTGTCTTCACTGAGCTGGGAAAAGAACAATTTAAGATTAATAACAAAACGCAACACTCCCATCAATTTAAAAGCAAACCAATGACTTAAAACCCAACTACCACCTTATGTCATCGAAGTTTCTATTGTCCCTTTCTATTCATTTCATGCTTCCATTGCCAATTATTGCTTTGCATTTCCACAGAAAATCAGCACAAAAGTACCTGTCTTAAAAGTTCTTTTTAAGAGATGATTATTGCTTTTCCGCAGATGCCTGGTTTCAAACAATAAGTTTTAGCTCCACCCCAATGAACATTGTTTAGTTTTGAGAACTGAGCACATTCTTGCCCATGAATTCGATGACACTGAGATTGCAGATTAGGGTTACGCGAATAATAACATATTCATTCTGCAAGAAGAAACTAATTGCAAGCATGTTAAACTTCGTCCCGATTTCTTCACTTCGGAGTTAATAAACTTAAGCATATTACACATGTTCACAAGTACAACGTGTACTATTTATTGTGGCGCATGGGAGGTAAAAGAACGGATCGAAAGACTTCAAAGGGCCGCTCTGTGGTAAATGGATAGATCATACTTATGTTACAAAAATTATCCATTAGTACAAATGGGATTTGAACCAAGTTTGCTACAATGTTGACGAAGCAAAGCTGAAAGTTCGGTGACTTGGTCTAAAGATTTCGCTTCTTAGATAAAGAATGCCGATTCTCATCAACAAGAAGTTGTGCAGTCCATAAAATTGTTCTAGTGTTTCCTGTCAGCAACATAACGAAACACGTCGCGATGGTATATATCAAAAACGCTTACGAAGAAGCACTGGAATTGATGCAGCTGGGATCGATGCACTTTAAAGTCATTGTGGCTGGGGGACTGACTCTGACTGCAGATGCAGCAGTTACCATGATTTTGGGTGTCCTAAGTACATGGATCCAATGCGAATTTGATGCAACAACTATACAGACTGCCTTCATGAATGCCATGCTATTCCTAGGAACTTTAATTGGATGCAACGCTCAAGGATTCATAGCTGATGCATATGGAAGAAAAACATCGTTAATTTTGTATATGGCGAATTTAACGATAGGTACCATACTCTTTGCTCTTTCACCTACTATGACATGGATTATTTTGACTCGATTTTTACTTGGAATCTTTTTAGAGCCTTTCGCAATCACTTACACGGTCGAATTTTTCCCGGTATACATGCGACGATTTGCACTGTTTTCATGGCTATTCTGGTCGTTCGGAACAGCACTAGCTATGGCCGTTGCCAGTTTTGTAATGGCCTATGGTCATTGGAGAGCCTTAGCTATTCTTCTCTTCATATTTCCATTAATTGCAACTAAAGCATTGTATGCTGTTCCCGAGTCGCCACAATATCTTTACATGAAAGGGAAAGGGGTTGAGGCAATGCAAGTTCTCTCTGCTCTTGATTGTCGAATAATATCTCGAGTTGATTCAAGGAGTGTTATTAAGAGTAGTTATGCCACTAACACAGGCCCAAAGACACCAGTAAGCACCATGATCAATCAAACATACTGGGTTCCTACTCTGATTTTATCTTTCGAATGGTTTGCATCTGGACTCCTTTATATAGGCATCACAATCATCAGTGTAACATATATTAAGGTTCTGAACTCCAATCAAAATTCAATGACAACATTTAGCTGCACATACTGTGTCCATTTGGGGCAATCCTATTACATCATGCAAGCAGTGTATGCAGTAGCCGACGGTCTTGGTGTTCTGGTTGTATTTTTCATGCTAAAGCGACTTTCAGGAAAGATAACTTTAATACTATTAATGACAGTACCTGCAGTAACATTACCATGGTTGCTTCTTACGGATAACAGCACTGTAGCTAACATTATTATTTTTATTGCTAAAATTGGCATTGGTGGTGCAAGGGCCGAGGCATTGCAGATTGCTGCTGATGTTTATCCACCGGCAATTCGAGGTACTGCATCGGCACTTCTTTCAAATCCTTACTTTGTAGGATGCGCAATTGCTCCCTTCTTTGGTGAAGTTGTAATCAATACTAACGTAATGTATACTATAGTTTTCTTTGGTGCCGTATCTTTAGTTGCAGCTGCTATTTGTTATTATCTTCCATCTGAGATATGGACTGAAGGTTTACAGGATTCTTGACAAAAAATACGGTTACTCTATTAAAATGTCGTCTGTTTACTCTTTGAGAAGCAAACTAGCACACCTGCGTTGTTCTTGATCGTCCATAGCTCTCTTTTATTGTCACCTATGTAACAAATAGAATAGAAAAGTTGGTAAGTAGTACAAAGCGTGACGATTTTGCTGAGTGACGGGTTTATTTTGGATAAACTTTTTGCCAGACACTGATCGCAGCAATGTATGGAGCTAATGTAGAAAATATTTCTTACTTTGTTAGATGATACTATTTACTCTCCGTAAACTGTTGAAAATTAAATACGAAAGCCTCTTTTGGGTCCATATAAAAATGCGTAAACATCGACAGGGAAAAGTAAATGTTTGCATTTTACATTACCAGCATAAAACTGAACAGGTATGGACCTAAACTTTGGCGAAACGCTCACCAATTGGCCTGAAGCAACGCTTTTGTTCGTTAACACTTTTGTTTTCACAGCCAACTGATTGGAGTTTAGTGTCGGACAGATAGCGATAGCTAAAAGTTTATTTGCTTTATTCTGTGGCCAAATGTATTTACGTAGCCTTGTAAATTTTTGCGTGCAATCGCGAGTATTTACTTCCCGAAATTTAGTGTCAAGCAATGCTTTTTCACGTAGCTCCAACAGTATTCAGAACGTGTACTATAAATGAGCAGATTTTCTTTTCTCTGACAAATTGTTTGCTTGACTTCCTAATTTTTCCAGCTGAACTGATTAACATAAACTCCTTTGTTTAGTTGTTAATTATCGAAGACATTTGTTTTCTTTCATATGCACTTGCCGTGATGCCTAAGCACGGCACTTAAAATGCATAAAAGGAAATTTATGGAGAAAATTTTCTTTAGATAGATATGCCAATGCCTGCTTCTCAAGATAATATGAAACACTAACTCATCTCACCAATCTTGGTTCCTACAATCGATTTTTATACATAAAGGCATAAAGTTATTGGATTAAATTATTTCATGGAAGGGTTAGACACTTAAAGCTTCTATAGGCCAAATTGAGGGACGTCCAATATGCACCCTAACTACCCTTCAACATCGGCCCCACCGCTATCAAAGGCATCTGACACAGTGCCGCCTAATAACTTGATGCGTTGCTATTCGTACGGAAGTTCCTACGTACTCTAATTACCATGAACATTTCATGTACCCAAGGTACGGAAATGACCTGTCCTTCCATGATATATAGCAGTGGCAAAAGAGGACATTAAGCAGCAAAGAGCAACTTTGCACGTCTTTTCAGCCATGTAACAGCCCCTGAAGATATCTGTATGTTCCTACCCAAGCACTTCGCACATTTGCATTCATAAGGTCCATTTCCAATCAACACCTTTTAAATAGAAGAACGAAGAAGTCTGACCAATAAATAAAACTGATTGAAACTTTACCGTACATATACCGTACATACCTGAGGGATTTATTTACTGCTAATTAAATCATACATACATTATCTACCTGGACAGTACACCATCTTCGTTGGTCTTAAAAGCGTAAAAAGCACCCTTAACTGAGTCCCCTATTATAAATATATCTCCGTACACATTAAGATCTAAATTTATGAAAGTCAGCCAATTAACTATTTAGAATATGTCCAGTTAGAGAAGAATAAATGGACCGCTGGAAACTCTGTCAATTTGTCATGAGTGTGGAAGTAAAGGGAACAGTCATAGTAAATGTATTTCTCCAAAGATTGCGAGAGCAAACTACCGTAGTTTTATCGTCTTTCATACTATTTTGTATACTATACTAGCATTTTTGTTATCTGTTAAGAGTTTTATTATATATACTGTATATATAGATAGATTTATTATTAGTTATTATTATTATATATATATATACTGTATATATAGATATATTATTATGATGATATATATACTGTATTTATAGATAGATATATTATTATTATTATTATTACTATAAATATACTATATAGAGCGATAGATAATGGCACTGATGAAGCTAATAGCGAAACAAAAAAATTAGGTTGCTGGCGGTGACGAGAGTTCCAGATCGACTTCTCGGATTGTCGACTTAACTATTCCACTACTTAGTGAAATAGTCAATTTGCTGATTTCGATGTGGGAGATCCTGGGTTCTATCCTCGCCAGCGCCTTATGAATCTAATCTTTGTTGAGTTTTATATAAAAAGTATTTGACTGGAACTTTTAGCTGCCTTAAGTTGCTGCATTTATAAGAAATTCAACAGGTTACTTTGCTCAGTATCAAGGAATACGGGAAAGCTACTAGAAGGGCGTGCTGGTTGCATGATGGAGAAAAGATCAATTGTCGATGAAGGACGAATTGGTATTAGGCAGTCATAATCTTTCTTTACTAGTGATAGTTCATTTCACTGGATATTACCTTGGATAACTGTAAGGAAATGGCAGATAAAATAGGAGGAAAGTAGACCATGACAAGCTCGACGGCGGAAATTGGTTGATATAAAAATTTCAGATGAAGCCCCTTAAGAGTCCAAAGGAGCTGTGAGTACTATAATCCTTCAGAATATTCAGTTTAGAAAAGTAAGGATTCAGAGACAATGACTTAAAATATTACAGCATGATCTGACTTAGTAAACGACTGCATTACTTGCGAGGGAGGATTCAAGGATGGTGACCCATTGAATCACGTTTATTTTCGTTTCTCGAGCGGAGATGACAAGTGGCAGCATTTAAAAACCATTACTGACCATACTTCTAAACTTCACTTGGAAATTTAGTTTTATTGATTTCTTCTCAATCTTAATTCTGGCGATATTGTACCCTAAAGAGTGTCAGAAGAAAAATGCTTTTCGGTACAAAATGTTTTCGTTGTTTCGTACTGTCTTACTGAAACCTAGTACTGTGATCGACGGTCACTAACCAGCAGATGAAGCAGAGCGTGTCATTAAAGCAGCAGCGAAACTCATCAGAAACGCCATAATAAACTATGAACATGTAACAGAATTCTATTCAAGCATTAAAGACATTGTAGACACTCTAGTAACAATCATGCTGATCATGTTTCGCTGTGCAGAAGTGCAGAAAAACTATAGAAGAGTTAACGTCAGCGAACAGATTGTCACTAAATAACGGCACATGCTACCAGAACGCATCCTACGAAATAGCGACGACTTTGGGAGAATTATGGCCTGCTTTCGAACTCATTACCATTGAGAAAGCTGATGTGCTTAAACACGAGGTTATACGACGAGCTTAAGTTAGATACTTGTGATTAAGTAGAGGGAATCGGACACAAGGTATGGCAGGGCTTATATGGGAAACCATTTGCTGATTGCTCCTTTAAGGCAAAAGAACGAATTACAAGCCTCCTGAGTTTATATTCTCGATAAAAATCAATTAAAAAGAAGGTCTCCGTAGATCCTCTCGCTCTGTTCTTTGTTAAATGGTCGAAGTGGAAAGAAACCAGGAAATAAGATGTAAAGTTACTTCTTCTACGAGCTGACACCATGTCCTAGGTCACTATTCTCAGGAGGTGTCATAAAAACAGCATAGAATAAAGTAGCCTTTAAAAAATGATATGCTAGCTGTAGTGAGACCAAGTGAAGATTCTGGTGGCAAAATTATAGCTGAAGATGTAACACACAAATCAAGGTAAGCCAAGGTATCTCCAAATGCTGAAATCAAGGATGATAACTGCTGCCCGTCTGATAGAACAGCATTTTGGGGTAACGGCATTAACAAACAGAGACTTGCAGAGAGATTGCTCAAAGCATTAGGAGGACATGTGTCACAGTCGTGATCTGTGATCACATACACAAACATTCTCAGGGCTATAAACTAATTAGTCAGCCTCATTTTGAAATGACATTTGAATCTTGAGTCACAAGATTATTTCATGTACTACGAAATACGGTCAGAGTTGAGAGCAAGTAGTATCTTGTATTGATAGAGAATAGAGTTGTCGTAAAAAGAGTAACCTGTGCAAGGTACTCGAGAAACGGTGATGTAGCCATTCCTACCTTTGTTCCAGTGTTTGCTAGTTTGTATTCGAGTGTAGTGCTTCGGACATTACGTATTTAACATCAACATCACAAGCCGGGTATGATGTTGACACATGGTTTCAGGGCTTCCCTCTATTCGAGTGATGGAGACACTAGTAGCAAAACCTCGCTTGATATTGGTGACGAGCCGGTTACAGCAATGGCTTGTTTTACACATATCCTAAGTCTTCTTCTGCGTCATGCATACGTTACATCGTGAGGGTAGCAGCCCTTTTTGAAGACTATGAGAAGGACTAACAAGGACACTAATAGTTTAAATATCGAATACATTTTTTCTTCATTATTTCGATGTGATACTTCTTCCATTGTGAAGAAATTTGGTTAAGCCGCAATGCTAACAAAGTTGAAGAACTCTTATGAATTACAAAGGTTGAAGAGCAGTCAGAGGAAATGTCTCTGGTAAATTTGGCAAAGCAGTTAATACATGCGTAGTAACGCAATATCCAAACAATAAACATCCCATCCTCATATCCCGTTGGTATGGGACCGTAGCTTAGTGGAAAGGCGTCGTGTTGCGCAACGCGTAGACCTTGGGTTCGATTCCCCGTAGTCCCACGATTTTTCACCTTCAAGATTTTATAGCACCGATGTCTACCTACAGTCTTTACACATGTTCTGAGCTCCTTCATTCCTCTCGAAATACATTGCAAAATATCAAAAAGTATATACCAACTTCTAAATGTCAGTAGCGCCATCAATATGGAACTCTAGTAAACAATAAATGGGAGCCCTACTGCACCACTTCACACCAGGAAGAAGAAGCGTGCACAGAATGAACCAGGAAATATGTAAAGCAGTTCTGTGCATGATATTGATGATTACAAGTAAGTACTGAATAGGTTCACCTAGAACAACACGGAGAGAGGTTTATGCTGAAAGATTGAAATAGGAGAATTTTATATGAAGCCTTTACAAGCAGCTTTGAAGCTGCGACGTACAATCTATTGCTACATTATCACGTGCAAATTGAGTTCATCATTTTGATATCCTCAAATAAAAACATGTTAACGGACTCTTGCATAAAGTCAATCTCTCTAGGTCAATAGGAAGAAAAGTTGGAACACAGGCTGACAAGGATGTCCAAGTTTGGTTGATCAATTAGCAATTAGGAACTATCTTCATTCATTCTATGAACTATCTTCATTATTGACAAGATAGCTATAACTTAAGTTGTATTTTGTTTGTTTGTAGATATCTGATGAAGTGTGCAATACACAAAAATATTCATCTACCGTACAAGTTGGAGATCAGTTAGAGCTTTCTTAACGTTCTTTGATGTAATCCGTTTGTGCAAGTGCATTGCTTCCATTGAAGTTAAAACGGAGGATAGACACATCGAAGATAATTCCCGACGCATAAGGTGGCTCTCACGCCGTTGTTATGGATTCTGCAATGGAGATATTTTTAAGAATAATACAAATCTTTCATCGCATGTATTATCGCATACTGAAAAGGAGGTGCTCGGTCGAGGACTTCAGTTCTGTATCCCTCCTCGGAAAGTCAATAGGGAGTCAGTTTTCGCCGAGTTTGAGATCCTTAATGCTCAGCTATCAAAGCATGTTGCAATTTCAAAGTAGTTGGATGAGGCTTGTACTGCTCGCTTAACCGACATTGCGCAAAGTTACTGTCGATCAAATATCGAGAAAGGGCAACAATATTTTTCTAGGGAACATTTTAGAGCCCTTGAAGAGCTTCAGAGCAATGAAAACATTCGAATAACAAAGCCTGACAAAGGCGCTGGTGTTGTTATTTTGGACAATGATGAGTACATTTCAAAAATGCAAGACATCCTTAACGACTCGACTAAGTTTCAAAGAATCGGTCCTACTAGCGACTTTGATAAGACTGCTTCGAACGAAAGGAAGATCCAACAGCAACTGTTACGACTCAAGAAAGATGGTTACCTGCGTGAAGATGTCTACAATAGGATAAGGCCACATGACTCCATTCGCCCAAGGATGTTGGTCTCTTTAAGACACACAAGATCAATGTACCCATTCTTTCGATGACCGGCTGAGCACAGCATGAGCTTGCCAAGTGGTTGTCTCAGATTTTGCTCCCTGTGCTATCAAAATATTCTGTTCATTCTGTTAAGGACTCTTTCTCTTTCGTCAAAAACATCAATGA
>JAAAKL020004463.1:0-20924 GCA_010016065.2 Carybdea cf. marsupialis auct. non (Linnaeus, 1758) | reverse complement strand
CAGATCTCTTGACTTGGTAGGAGACATGTACCATACCCATTCCTGTATACCTTATTTGTAAGCGAGTACTGGAATTGAAATGGCAGAAAGAGAATAAATAAATTGAAGTTTAAAAAAAATAAAATTGTATTTATATATTTAAAACACAAATGACTTTATTGGTATGCAAGAATTCTCACCAATACATAAGATTGCTGATGTTCTCTTCCGGTATTAACATCTATAGTACCTTTATGGCTCAGCGAACTCCCCACTCCACAGATCTAGTCCCCTAGTAGACCGACTGCCCGAGGGACGCAGAGCAGAACTTATATGGGTAGGGGAGGCAAAGAACAATTAAGGGATATGCATGGTATAAAACTAGACTTGCAACTACTGCATACATTAACCTTATTAAACAGTCTTGATGAATTTTACAGCTGCATAGCATTCTTAACAACTCTTCAAGATAGTTCCCGTACGTCTGCAGAGGATATGGAGTCTGCTGAGCACACCATATGAGAGTTGCTGTAAACCAAAGGCAGCAGTCAAACAGTTTCAACAGATAATTAATATGCACGCTAAATGACATAACATCAAAACCTCATGAAAGACAAATGAAAGAAACAATCCAATATTCATCTAAACGGTTTACTTACATGCCTTTGCTACAGTTTAGCTTACTTTGCAGCCTGATAGACTCTGATAGCTAAAAACGTTCTTGCCATTATCCATTAAACCGCCTGCCTCCCTATGTGACAAGTGCCCCCGGTTGACATTTGAAAAATGCTTTGCCCTCTGTGCATGAAATTTCTGAAAAATGTTATTACACTACCCCTAACCACTACTACTACCACCAACCACTACTACTACCACCAACCACTACTACTACCACCAACCACTACTACTACCACCAACCACTACTACTACTACCGCCAACCACTACTACTACCACCACCAACTACTACTACTACTACGAGGACGAGGACGACGACCACCACGACAACCGCCACCACTATTACCACTAACCGCTACTGCTGCTGCTACTACGTAGTAGTTCCATCACCTGCAGGAACCAATCTAGATAGCTCATCCAATTTATTCCTGACCTCCGTTGCTCTCCGTATTTCTATGAACACTTTTAAGACCTTTAGCTGTATACAGGTTGGGGTTCATTGAAAGACAACCTAACCTCAAAATGGTAGATGGCTCTCAGAGCACAACTGCTGTTGCTGCGGGATGTCAGTGTCGAATGCAGTGATAAGAAAGTATTGTGCTCCTTTCTACTGCTTTAACTGGAACTTGTGCTAATTACTGATATAGCTTGGCATTTGTTATTTTTGGTTTCCATGACACATTTAAATGCATTCTTAGCATTCGTTTGCAGCACCCATTCAATTTTTTCTCCAAATTTAGCGACTGCCCTTCACTTTTGATAGTAGCAATTAGCACCCCTCTTTTGATCTTCAGGTTAAAGTGAAGTGTTCCGCATCTTCTTTAAGAAGAGGTTCCCTCCTATGTCCGTAATCTCTATGACCTTCTCTGTCATATCCATCCACGTTGCTGTAAATTAATCACGACTTTCAAGGCTTTTACTATTTCTTAAGTTTACTTGAGTAAGCGTTTCTGGCTATATGCCGTGACCTTGAGTTTGTTTAGATGTAGTCGTAGTTTTAAAGATCAACTCTCTACTTGGTTTCTGCTTGTATCCTTGGTGATGCAAACGTTTCACTTGTTAGTTTTCATCAATGTAAGATAATGTTGTTCATTTAGATTCTCACTGTTTTGTAGGAATGGTCATATGATAACACACAGAGACAAAAAGCCTTACCAGTGCCATTTACCAGATTGCGATAAAAGTTACTGTGATATGAGATCATTACGGAGACATTTGGAGAATCACCACGCGGTTTGTACGGTGGCATCCTCAAGTGGTGTTTCACCATTGCCTTCTACAGTGGCGTCTTCTGGGTCATCTACTGTTACTGCAAAGACTATTTATCCAGAACCATTAGACACGAATGGTCACAAGGACAGGAGCAAGGCCTCGTCCGAAGACGTGGCTTTGCATAATCACCTTTCACGTCAGAGGGAGGAGAAGGGGGTAGCATATGACAGAAGTAACAGTCATGAAGAGATTTATAGTGCACGAACTCCGTCTCCAAGGGACCCTAGAGGGGAGAGTGGTATGATGATGGATGGTAGCGGTGCTGAACGAGGGGCACCATCACCTGAACTTGCGTATAGTGGCAGAAGAACTGAAGAGGATTTACAGTGTATGAGTAGCAATAAGGTAGAAGATAGGTCGAAGTTAGCGCTAACAGAGAGAATCGAGAAACAGGAGCAAAAATGGCGAGGGGAAGAGCATGATAAGCCAGTACCGTCACTATCGCGACCCACATCAAGCACTGGTTATCCCTGGCCGGTCAGTCAGCCGTACTTTGTTCAAGCGCCTAACCATTACATGAACCAACAGGGACCATGGACATCGACGGGTCATGCAGGTCCTCAGAACTTCAAGACGATGGGACAAAATGGCATGCCGTTTCTGCTTGGCCTACGACACCAAAGGTTCCATTCTCCGGTTAATTTCCCTGGTGAACAGCCAGGACATAGCATGTCAGACTCTTCAAATGGCAAAAACCAGGAAAATGGTGATTCGAGACACCCAATTCCTCATTCAAATCTTCATCCTAGTACACTTCAAATGTTTAATCATACATTAGCAGGGCAACAAAATGGGATGCCATCTGAAATGTATGTACATCCGGGGAGTCTTCCTTATTTTCCTGCGCATCATGCTATTGGACGGCCAACAAATCCAACGGCCATAGCTGTAGCGGCTGCAAAGGATACTTCCTTGTACTCCATGTTTCAAGGACGAGATGGATTTTATGGAGCGCATCCAGCAGTGGCACAATGGCAACCAGTAAGCATAATTTCTTGTCTCTTTGCGAATATTTTGAGCAGATTTATATGTATGCTGCTTTGATAGCCGCTAGTTAGCAGCGCTGTGAATAAGGATTTTCAAGTGTTTAGGTCATTTTCAACGAGCGTTGCAAGGTGTTTGCTCGAAGGAGGGAAGAGAATTAGCAAATAGTTGGGGTTTAGGGAGTGCGTTTTAAGACGCCCAAGTAGAAGCCCTGGGAAGTTTTACTTTCTCACATTTCTTAGTTTCAGCATCATATTGCATCATTTTTATCACAATGTTAACAATAAAATCTCTATTGTTAAAATTTGGAATATGATTTTACATATATTTTATACTTTCATAACTGATGACCGATTGGATGGGAATCTCAGTCTACATAAGGATAGTTCTAAAGAATAGAAATTCACTGGTGATGATGGTGGCTAGAAAAAACTGGGCAGGGAAGAGTCGACTAGTGTCGATCCTCTCTGTCTGTCATCCCATCTCATCGACACAGTATTTGAGCTAGTATAGTATATGTTCCAAACTCGAGGCACTCAACCAAAATTTCCAATCTGTTTTGACTATTTTCATATACTTGAAAATCGCTCAACTTGTGCGTTTACACCGAGAACTGCTAAGCAAAGTTCAGTTAGAAGAAGACGCTGTCTAACCTTACTGTAGGTTTCATGGTATCTTGATTAATTTTCTGTAACAGGTTGTCAACCCTTTGCATGGACAACAAATACCAGAGGTCCCCTTTTAAAAGTCATCAAATTTTAAAAATCTATGGCATGCATGAAAATGAAATTCATGTATGTCACGAAACCATGGGAAGACACAGTAATCAAGATCGATGTGTTGATGACCTTCGTAATATAGAAAAGTACTGTAACTTTATCATCATTCCCATTTTCATCAGTATAGTCTCTCGTGCTCACTCTTCTTCATTATCACTCCGGGAAAAGTCAGCTGACAATCATGACTTAAAGAATATTTTTGCAGGTCATGGGCCAAAAACTTTAGGTCATGACCTGTGACCGCTTGTAATTTCCAGCCCTGGTTATTAGTTGACATGATTTTGCCAGTTCAGATTTGTTGACGCCAATCCACAGGGTGATGTTGACAACTATCGAGTTATAAAATAAAATTGTGAATTGAATGTTTGGGAGCAACCAATCCATTCTGTCCAACACCATGCAGTCATTTTAGACAGTACTTTAATAAGACCCAGAAAGTGCCCTACTGTAACATTCAACGGCCCTAGGGTCTATTCGTGGTTTTGTTGTGAGATTCCAAGTGTTGAGAGGGATTTTTATTTTCGTAGCTTTTGTCCCAGGAAAGACTCGGACCTTTAACTGCCCGTCTATGTATTTTTCTTCTTACCTACAAGTTGGTATCCTCCGATATTGATGCTGATATCTTCTTGTGTCAGTTGAAATCTTTTTTTTAATGCCTAGCATTTAATATCTTGTCGCTTACCTGACCCGATTCAGTTATCCATTGATGTGCCCTCCGATTTGATTTGACTTACTTCGTAAAAGTACAATGTAAGAGTACTGATTAATCAAAGTCACCACGAGTTACTAAGCCTGACAAAGTCGGTTGCATGTATTGCAGTAAGAGTGACACGGGCCAGAAGTTGAACTTTTCATGAGCTCGTTTACATGTATCGGTTATATTTATGACCATTAAATGGCACGACTTTGTTCAGCCTGTTGTTTTCGCTATGATGACGACGAGCTTTTTGGAAGAAGAATTTAAAAAAAACCCAGCAACAAAAATAGTGTAATATTGCTATTGATGATTGACTGTATGTTAGGTAGACCATGAGTTCGTTTTACGTTCGAACGATTAAAGTTAAAATTCTGAACCAGGGCTTAGTTTTTTTTCCCAACAATTTTACAGGAAAAAGTGCTGCCATAGAGTAAGTTAGTAAAACAGTACAAATCGTTGTTCTTATGGCCGTTTATTATGCAGTAGTCCAGGGTGATATTTAGTACAGGCCAAACTGACATGCTCATGGAGGCCAAAACTGCAGGCCATTTTCAAGAGGCTGATATTCAAACATAAAATAGCAAAAAATGGTAAATAGTTTGTATTGAAGAAATATCCATTAATCATAGGTAGAAGGAGAGGGGGGAGGGGGTTATACTAAGATGTGTCTATTAACTCGCACGTACCTGTAGGATTTACACTTACTACAGTCAAGTCCTTACTGTTATTTAAATTTTTTAAAGTCCACCGTATTGGTTTAAACTATGTTTACCGTATCGGAAAGTGGGTAAAAATTAATGTTGGCAAGTTGCATTTGTTTGGAAAGCGTGGGCGTGGTTAATCTTTCAAATGTTCCAGTTGTATAGCAAATCCTTTCAAACCATTCGCATATTTATCGAATCTTTTCACCGATGTCATCAAAGTTGGGAAATTACATTGCACGGCCATGTTGGAGTTACTCGATATAAACAACATTTCATTATGAACCACTACGTTTTCCGTGTTCAATTCTGTAGATCATGCAACGTTAAGGGTTAGTAAAGAAACGAATTTGCTTTAAATTGTTGATCAAAAAGTATGAAGATGATATCTGGCTACAGGAGAAGCAGTAAAGCCGCGGCAAATTGGAGTTATTTAGTACGAAATCTCTACAGAAGAATACAAGTTCTCTTTCGATCTTGAGCGCAAAGAATTCATACCTCGTTATCTCAATAGCTTTATTCCTGTATTCCTATACTAGTTCTAGCATGCAACTGGAGCAGTTGTTAGGACTTAAAAGTTTGCAACTGAAATATTAGTAGACAGGCTCAGAAGCGAAATTTGCGACAAAAGTATGCGTTTACTAGTCAGTCGCGGTTTTCAATTACTACCGTTTAGTTACTTCCAAATTTCAGTGTGACTTTTACCTAATATCACAATATGCTTATTAGATCATGTTAATACGAACCTTCTGCATTTGTATCAACTTGAGTGTCATTGTAACGTAAATCATTAATCAAATGTGTTTTCACTACGAAGAGTTCGGCCATACTAGTAAGTCGGGAAGTTCAAGTCATTATCAAATCATTGTATCTTACCAAGCAGATAAAGATTTGGTATCTTACATATTCAAAATCGGCATCCCACAACATTTCTGCAAAATAGTTTATCAAGGCCACCAAGTGTCGTTAACTGATAATGCCTTTAAGCCACACGAGCCGCATTTAGGGCCAAAATCAGTACTTTTTTTCAGTGTTTGTAATGTAAGGAAAACCCCGATGAATGTCGAAACAATTTATACCATTGTCTTCAGCAAAGAGCAAGTTTTTGATTGGTTATAAGTAACTATAGGGTTCCCATAGGAACTTTTGAGAAAATCACATCTGATCTTCGTCCTTTAGCGTGTTTCGAAATAAGGGGGGTTTAGATTCACGACGATGACTTAGATGAGTTTCCCACTGAGCATAGCTTTTGCGCACTCCCTGTTGGGAATCATCGTCTTTAAAGCTCATCCTAGATAAGTAGTTAGGGACGAGATTTTCTTAAAAGGAATTGTCGATTTATCATGTAGCAGTTGCCTGTTTGCTAATGACAAAATTGGCCCACTTACAAGTACAATTTGTAATAGGATAGACCTTGATTAGGCACTGCGTTTAGTTCTCTCGTATAAGTTCCATAGACTGCGAACTCCTTTCTAAGTCAAGGTTTAACTTTGTTAACATCAAAGCAACATAATTTTTAGTGCAATGGACTCTCCTGTCTATCACTAAATTGAATTGTTTGAAAATACCCTTATAAAAATGCTTTAGAATAGAGTGAATTTTGCCGGATAAGCTGCAATTTTCCGAAAGACGTTGGGAGCTTGAGCCACCATAGAAATGGACAACATAGAGAGTGGAACAATACTTTTCTGGAAACCATACCAGATAAATTATTTTGAGCCGATAACCGCCACAACATCTCTCCAGAGCCCGGACCTTGGTCTGTTTACCCGTATCATATACCAGAGGCTCCTCAGAAGCATTTCGACAGTAGCTCAAGGACATTACGCCTTTTGACCACCTCCTTATGATACTGCTTTAAAAGCGTTATGATCATAACCGTTCAACTGAATACTGATTTTTCTTACTTTCCGGATATAGTGGTCATTAAGATGGTGTGGCCCCTAGCCTCCCACACAGCCTGTACTCTGTAACTACAATGTCTCTATTGCCTTTTCAATTAGTGCACAGGCTTCGTTTCGTTCTTGATCTAAACAACCTGTAGCAAAGAGAACGAGGACGAGCTACGTGCTTATTAACCTCCGCAGATGCCTTTTGCACTCGTCCTCGTCCTCGGTCTCGTTGTCGTTGGCGTCCTCGTCCTCGGTCTCGGTCTCGTTGTCGTCCTCGTCCTCATCCTCATCCTCGTTGTCGTCCTCGTTGTCGATCTAGACCTACCAACTATTGCAGTCGTGCCGAGTTCGACGACCGATAGTTTGTTCACTTGACTCCGTTCTGACTATAAAAATGAAAATAAAGAGTACGTATCTTTGGAAATAGTTTGAGAGAAACCTTTTACGGATATATATGGTTATTTTGATAGAGATTTGATAGGAAAATGGAGTAACTGCAGCCCTCGAGTGAAAGTTAGGGCCGAAGTTTGAAACCTTGGTATCGCTAACGTTTGATTATTTCAAGAGAACTAGATCTCAATGTCGAAAATCTGGTCCTTTGGTAACAATCAATCCTATTTCCACTATTTTAGTCTTCGTTCAGCTAGAGTTACATATTCTTTTAATCTAGAACTTAGCTTTACTTTGGCAAAATGCAGTCAAGAAATATAGGATAAGATGGTAATTGCTGGAACATCTTTTTTATAAAGTTGCGTCATCAAAATCGATGATTGTGGCCAAAAGATGTGATGTGATGTGAAGGTGAGGCACAGTTCTACGATAGTGGAATCAAGCCAAATTGCGGGTATTTCCCATGTTGCGATACATTCTTCGTATCGATTATTATCATTATCCTCGAAGAGGAGGTAAGTCGCTTGCTAGTGATGATGTGGTAGGACTCACATGCCAATGTTGTAAGAGGCATTATGAAGGCATAATAAATAGATCAGCCGAAGTATCCATAGATTACTTCATATGGTCATTAAATATGTGATGTTTTTTCGTGTTGTTGATTATGTGTGCGTTGAAATGTTGTTCAATCCCAGTTTCGATATCGATTGAATGTTTGTAAATACGAATACATCTGGTCCACGTGTCCAGACATGCTTTTCTTTCAATAATTAACTTGTAAATGTTAGAAGGAAGTATCCAACAGCATTGTTTAAGTACGACCCCTTCCCAAAAATGAGTTAATCGTTGTATCGCCTAGCACAGGTGACTGTTTAGACGACACGTAGAATATTTCTAATGGAGACCAGCTCGTTACCCGTTACTCAATCCGTTTACAGTTGCTACAGCGCACCGGGAGGAGGGCCTGTTTTTTAGGGTAGTTTAGATTGACTCGGGGTTCGATAGAGTACTACCATGAAGTGTTTCTTCTATCATGTTGGACTTAAACAACAATACGTTATTAGTAATGTCTAAGGGCCCGGTCGATTTTTGTCAGTATCATGTAAAATTCTTAAATTGATGTTACTAGTGCAAACATTACAGTGACAGGGTATCTTTATTATGTTATAAATGGCAACTCATGCAGATTTAAAATGTATCTACGGAAGCCAATAGTATAAAATCTGTTACCGTTGAAATCTTTTTCAACCTAAAACAAAGATTATCCTCAGTCAATACGTCCGTCCTTGTTGAATTTTCATAGATATCTCTCACTTCAGCTGATATACTCTGCGGTATTTGATCTCTAGAGCAATTGATCTTAACTGAGCGTCAGGTGTGAAATGAAACGGAATTAAATCAAAAAGGGATTGAGAGATACCTGTAATTATGTCTGACGGTGGAAACATGCTGTGCCATTTTGTTTATATTTCATTAAAGTTTGGGGAAATTGTTTTTGGTGGGAGGAGAGTAATTGGAGATGTTGTCAACGTTGGGAGGAACAGAATTAAGCAACATGTTCTTCCTGTATTCGCCAAGCATTAGCTCCTGCAAGGAAAGTTTATCCAACTAGTCAATGCAATAATCGTATTACATTTGTTGTTTAAATGTTCTGGAAAATCGAATTCGTTTTAATGCCTCCTTCCTTGTCCTCCCACTATTGCAGGTGATGCAAGATGACTCGGTAACGTATGAGAGGGAGCCTGTACGGGATGTATTTAGCACAAGAAAGAGAGAGAAGTCACCGGAATCTGTGGCAGTTGTTCCCACTATTTCCGAAGAAGTAACTGAACCCACGGAAAAGAGGAATGATCATGTTTTGAAACACCCAGAAATTGTAGACCCGCCCAAACCATCGCCTGCACTAGAACCTGAACGGGCCAGCCCCAAAATGGCAACGCTAGAAGTCAATGTCAGTGTCAGCAAAGTAGGGAGTCCTTGCGGTGCTGCAGTATCACCTGGGAGAAGACAGAAGCCTCACCCAGGACCAATAATTATACCCTCAGCGGTCAACAATAAAGTAACGCACAGTGTTACCTTTTCGAAACCCTCGTCGGCAAGACCCAGTTCGCCCACGAGAGGAGGACTTCACGGGTTTGCCAACACGCCACCGTTCTACACACCTCCGCCAATGCTCAGCCCAAGAAGTATTTTCTTCGCGGGTGCTTGTACGACACCCAGATCTGGTCAAATGCCGTCGACTCCAAGTCGGTTGCTGTTGAGTGCACGTCGATTTAGTAAGCGTTCTGCAATTCTTTAGCCTTGTTATTATTTTTTAGCCTTGTTGTTATTATTTTTTAGCCTTGTTGTTATTATTTTTTAGCCTTGTTGTTATTATTTTTTGTATAATTTAGTCATCCCAGCAAGCCTTGCTTCGTTTACATTCGTTTTCAATTGGAAATGTTAGAACTCAAACGGCCCTAGGACGACATTTGCCACAGAAGTTTGATCTGATTGTGATGGCTTGCTGTTTTAATACCATCTCCATGACAACAGAATGAGATATCGAGGAAAAGGAATGGCATGGCATGTTTCCTTCTTCGATGAGAATGATAAATTGAAAGGAAGTTTGTTGAGCACAGATAGGCTTGCTGAACACAGAATTGAATATTTAATTGTATGGCGTCCTCTACTGCAAACCTGTTTAGTATATAGCTTGTGGCAAATACAGAGAGTGAACGTAGACTTTGAGAGTCATACGATTGCAGTGAATTGCAGTGAATTGCACTACATTATCTGCCACTGCAAAACATCAAGTGTACGGATTGCTAAATAGTAAGATATTACAGTAAAATAAAGGTATTGAAATGTACCAAATGCACAGATGCATTTCTTTGGTTAGGGCTGCTGTGAGTGCTAATATACAAGTGCACAGTAGGCGACAGTTGTCAACTGAATGAGTGGTGCCATTCGGAGTAGCTAACTCCCCCCGGTTTATCGCTGTTATGAAGTCTCTAAATCGTGGAAGGTTCCGTTTGCAAAGGTTCCGTTCGCTGTAAGGCTTTTTTGTGCATGATACCTAGCAAGGTAAAGGATTCCCGCTGACAGGAATGCACGTTTAGAACTATTGTAGTTTGCAAAACACATTCATAGCCTACTTGCCGATTTGTTAGCGAGAGTCAGTACGTACATGCATGACCAGGTGCTAAGTCCAGTTCAGAGATATTAACGATCGACATCAATAGCTTTTCTTAATACGATCTGATTAGCTATATATGCAATTTCATTAAGAAAGTTAAGATGAGCGTCCTCAACAAACTTGATTGGAGCCTTATGAGGCTCAATGTGTTGCAGGTCAGCGAATCTAATCTTTATAGCTCACGATTTTCCAAAACTTAATAAACTCTCTGAAAAGAGAATTTTGCCGTCGTTTATACTAGTTCGTTTTCAAAGCTACCACTGGCTCATTGGAAAAAGTCTTAAGGCATGTGAAAACATTTTGCCGTTCGATTGGCTTTGTTAAAAGAGATGGTTTAACTAAGTCGTTTTGCCGCTTTAAAGAGCGTATTGATATCACTCCATTTGGCGGTAAGTTGCAAATAAAAATTTCCATTAAAATATCTCTGGATTTTTCTCTGTGATCCAGTGATTCCTCACTGGTTTGAAGACATGGACAAAGTCGAACAAGAAAGGATCGTCCCTTGTTAACCATGTGTTAATATCTTCTCAAGATACCCGCCACCATTTTTTGTTGTGTTGTGATCCGCAGGCCAAATGCGTACACATTTGATACATTACCTCCTTAGTTCTCTTTTTGTTGTATATCTAGTGAAACAAAATACACTTGCTTTGTTGCTGTGGTCGAAATTCCCATTGCGCTTGGGAGTATGACACTCGTTAACCATCGGATTAAGAAAGCAACAATAATCTACGAGGAGGTCAAGAGACGAAGAACAGAATCCGTTACACTAAAGCAAACGGTAGTAGGTGACGTGATCACATGTTCTAGACTGTTCATTCTGAGAACATGATTAGTCGAAAGTGCAGAATAGAGAAGACGAGTAAAAATTAGAAAGTACAGTTTGCACCCAGTTGTTTTCCCCAGCGGCATGTTAACTAGGCCTGAAGTTACGAACGCTATGTTTAAGTACTAATTATCTCTTACTAACTACCTTGTAGGTACCGCAACGGAAGTCAAGGAGGAAGAAGGGGAACAAATATTTCCGGAACCGTAAGTAGTGTCATTTTAAGTTTGGATGTTTTCGCTATCCAATGTCTTTTTTTGCCGACCTTCATTTCTAAGTACCTGGTCTGTTGCGTTGCCGATTAACAGCCATTTTATTCTAGTTTTTGGCAGACTTAAGCTTGTTATTGACTATTTTTTGAAAGATATCAGGGATTTGGACCTCGCGACCTTTGCATTCACGGCGTGTGCTCTATTAACTGAGCTACAGGAATCGCGATGATAACTTCCTCCTGTTCTCTAGTTATGACATTAGTTTCCGAACCACTACCGATGGACGTCCAATGTAATGCCAGTTATTTGATTGTTGATCTTTAAGGTGCTTACAACTGAGTAAGAGTGAATGGATGGTTTTTCATGGGGAATGGTTTTACTCGGTATTTTTCTCGTTTAGGTAGAGAAAGTTTTTCTTTGTACCTTAAGTCACCATTTTATGCGAAGGTTTTATTTACCTCATCTTGTTTTGTGGCCTTTAACAGGAAGATAAACGTCGGATCGCAGTTTCAGGCTGTTGTCACTGTTGACGTAGGTATGTCATTTTCACCCTTTTTATGCAGTTATTTTTTATTGTTTTAGATTGTGTCTACTTCAAAGTTGAAAGGCATTGTTTCTATTAAGCAACCCTAATTTTATGAATGACAGAATGTTATTTAATAAGCTGAATCAAGGCTTGGTTTATGCGCAGTTTAAAAGTATTTAAAAGGAGACCCTTGTAGGGTGGGTCCAACTACCACTTTGGTTATGACATGGCGATCATATTTGTGATAAAGAAGCCGGCTATTTGAAGGGTGACACTCAATGTATGTAACAGTAACTAATTTGACTTATATATCGATAATATCGAAAGACTTTGTATGAAATATTCCATTTTATTAATGCCGACCATCTTTATAGTATGTAGCAGTAAATTAGTTGCTTGAAGACATGTCAAAACATGCGGGCATCTTTAATGCGTAACATACCAATCTTCTGGTGTAACTGTTTTGTGTTTTATCAAAGCCTGTATATTTGTAAGTCCAAAATTTTACCAAATCCTATTTCACATTATATCATTCGTCACTGTAATAGCACCCAAAGAACAGGCAGAGAAGGACGTACACAAAGCCACTCTGATGTGGATGCCCTTAAAGGAAGAGAAATACAAGAGCAGAGAATGTAAGAAAAACATACTTAGCTATGCATTTGTAAATCGATAAAGTAGATGTGTTGGAAGATCGGAGAAAATTTTCGTGTTATTTAGTAGCGTTAAGACGTTATATGTGTCATTTTTCTGATCTAATAATTGGTCGAGTGTGACAAAATAGTATAGTATAATTTTCATAAACGTCTTACTTATACCTCGGTTTATACAACTGCTCGATTTGGACTGCTGTATCGGATGAAAACAGGAAGAAGCTTTATTACATGGCCATTTCTTCAGTGTTGCGGGCATTCAATCTCTCTAGTTTCAATAATTTCTCTTGAAACAGCCAGAGCATTTTTGTACTTAAAATCTTTTTTCGTCTGACACCCCAGAGAGTGTCAGACTCTGAAGAGTGTGACAGACGCTGTTTCGTGCAGTTTTATCCTTTTGTACTACCAACAAACGGTTTGTATTTCTTTTGACTGTCCAACCCATGCAAGCGTGGAAAGTGACGTTAAACGTAGATGATGATGATAACTGAGAGGTCGTCATGTCGGTCATTTTTCTGTGGGAACTTTGCCAACACTGTAACTTTATATTGACAATACTACTTTATCCATTTGCCGAAAGTAAGGGTATGTCTGTTTTAGACACGATTGATGCCACGATGCAGTTGCATTGGAAGCAGCGTACAAATATACTCAAAGAAGTCTTTATGAACCATTGACTCTTAAGTTTTGTCATTCATTTTGAAATCAAATATATATTCTTATGTAGTAAAGTAAAGAGTAGAACACCCCAGTGCGAGGAATTGCAACTGAGGAATTAAAAGAAAATTAAGGGGTTGTTTTGGCAGCAGCTTCTTTTTTGCGCACGAAATCCATCGGTTTGGTGATAGATTTATTGGACATGTTCAGTAAAGGTGATTTAATACCAGTCTGTTCTCTTAACCCAGCTTCCATTGTTTACAGAGTACCACTACGGTTTTGAGAGATCACTGAAATTTCTTGCTCTGCTTCAAAGTGCAACGGAAACAAAAAACCAAAGGGGTACATGGGACCTCACCTCATTTTTATTTTCGAATGTTTGTTGGTAGGATGTATATGTCCGGAACAAGTTCACCAGGAAATGACATTAATAATTGGTACCGTTTATGTGATTTTTCTCTTGATAGTGGACAGCTTCTTTGAGATGGCTTCGTCGCTTTCCTTATATGGTGGAGCAGATAATAAAGAATACGCATCCCATTTACTACATAAAACGCGAGGGAACATTAAGGTGAGTGTTTTCAGTGAATGTATGACGATGAACGTGTACAATTTCGTTTATATTAAGGAATTAAGAGGAGTAAGGGAGCTTCAATGGTGCATATGAGAAAGAGGTATTTTTTATAGGAAAATATCAAATAGAGAATTTTCGGAGTTTAATTTTGTCAGACTTTTCTTGCCGTGTTGATTTGACAAGGAAGGTGTCGAATGTGATGTTCTGAGTTGGTTGGAAGTCATTAGCGTGCAGAAGCCAGGATAGTAGTTAAGTGCACGCGAACACTTGCGCTAATTTCCCAATGGGTTTAAAGGAACACCGTGTATTGATGATAATTATTGACCATTTTTATGGTTCGAAATGTGCTTATGCGTAACTTCATGTTGACGCCTTGGAAAAGGCTTCGTTGTGTGTGGTGTAGCACGAGAAAGGGTTGTCAGGGCATGGTAGTAAAAGTATGAGTGCAATTTGCTAGGTAAGGCATTCATTACGGTTATGTGTGTATCATGTTGAACTATCTTGTCAAACTTGTAATTTTGATTGTTGTTTAGTTGGTAAGCATATAGTTGACTTCATGCTTGTCATGTTATCTTCAAATCAGTATACGATTCTGCAAGCTTGATATTATTTTTTACCTTTAGGATGCTGTACGGTTGTTGCTATCACGGAGACACGTGCTACGAGCGGATGATCCCAATGCGGATTACCATTATACAGGTTTGTTGTGATATGCTATGGTTGTCCTCGGTGTGTGGTTGCGGTAGTGATTGTAGTAGACCCTACCTGCCCATCACGTAATATTCGCGCAGTAAATTAGGAAGCAGATTTTGTGACCATGTATATGCGCACGAGAATTCCGTTCGCTCACTATATTGAATTACAGGTTTAAAACGCGCCATGGAGCCGTTGTAGCAAAGGGGTTAAGGAAGTGGACTCATGAGTTAGTCGTTATAGGATTTGAACACCGTTAGCGTCGTATGGTTTATGATCGGTTATGTTTGTGGATTTGTGACCTGTGGGCCTTTACAATGGCCACGATCTTGTGCACATGTGAATGGCACTTGAACGCACCCATGGATTTGTTGATGTCTTCTAGCTTTGGTCCGGCGTTAAGATTGGAAGAAGAAATCGGACCCGACAGTGTTACCATTTTCCGGCTTATCAATCACTTGGTACGTTGGATCGAGGGTGCAAAATATGATGTATTGTTCTATATCGATTCATTGAATGTCCTATTAAGAGATACCGTGAGGCTAGTAAGAGACACTTTAATTATATCACAGCTGACATGAAATTAAGATGAATTAGTAAAAGGATATTTATGGAAAACGAAAGAAAAGCCTCTTACAAAACGGCGTTTTACAGTTCTTCAATAATTTATTCATTTTCCGGATTTAAGTCTAGAGGCGAGTGAAGTTAGTGGAATG
Organism: Carybdea cf. marsupialis auct. non (Linnaeus, 1758); assembly: GCA_010016065.2. Classification (NCBI taxonomy): domain Eukaryota; kingdom Metazoa; phylum Cnidaria; class Cubozoa; order Carybdeida; family Carybdeidae; genus Carybdea; species Carybdea cf. marsupialis auct. non (Linnaeus, 1758). The sequence goes on along the minus strand of JAAAKL020004463.1, from coordinate 5,519 downwards.
AACACCGTTGATAGAACGATGTGTAATGGAACCAGGTTGTAGTTACTCTTCTTTCGAGCCTTGTCATATATGTATTTGTGCACAGTACAATTCTTTCGTTTGTTGGGAGTGTGAATGGGTAATGAATTTGTTGATAATGACTAACTAGAGGATAAAATATAGACCACTACAGGTTTCGACGTCTTTTACAGAGATAGATTTCATGCACTTGTTGTGGTCACTAGTATTAGGGAGATGCATTTTCCCCTCGTGTTGTAAAGATCTCCTATTAACTAAGCCAATGGTTTGCTTTATGATACGGCATTTTTGTCATTTTATGTTGCTTGTTGGTAAACGCTCGGCAACATTAGACGTAGGGATTTCATACTATATCCAGCATCAAAGTTGCATAACAGGTATCAATTAGGGTGCTGGAGGTCATATATCCTTGTAATGTAACAACGTAGGCTAAGTTTTGTTTGTTGTTAGCTTCCATCTCGATGTATCGTGGAATAATAAAAATACGTGTATTAATCAACGTTACCATCTGCCGCGTTTAGTGATATATGATCCTATAAAAACAAAGGAAACACAGGTTATGATAATTTGTTTGGGGTTTTCTTATTAGTTTCTGCCAATTATCATAGATATTGCATGTAGACATTTCCCTTTCAACTACAGTCTAGTTTAGTGGTTGCCTATGTGGGCGTTTCCGCATGAGGGCAGTAGAAACTTTTAGAGGAGCGATGCAAAAAGCTTGTAGTTAAGGGTTACGGATTACAGACGAAGCGTAACTTTCGACTTCCAGTAGCTTTATGAACTTTAATGTGAAGCTGGTCAATACTAAGAAAATGGTGATAGATGTGTTCCTGTAGCCAAGAACGTGGTTGCATTAACATTTTGGAAATCATTGCTATTTACAGAAAGCCTCTCCAACTGTTTACCTAAAGTGAATTCCTACATTATATGGATTTTATTGCTATTTTACGAAGATAGGTGTCTCGTTGTGTCTCTTTTTAGGTGCAACTCGATGGTCAGCTAAAGAGAGGCTGGCATTTCGACAAGCGTTTCGCTCGAAAGGGAAAGATTTTCATCAAATCCAGAAAGAGGTATGTTAACAGTGGTACCACGCAGAGTAACTGGAATGGATATATTTCATGTTTCAGTGATTTTGTTTTGTTTATTTGATTGGACCACAAGGCTCGTCTGTGAAGTGCCAGTTCTACATCAATATCGACTAGAGTGCACTTGATCTTTGTAATATACTTCTCTTGGTTGCTTTCCATCGTTTTCTGAAGTTCCCGTGATATCTTTATAGTTTTATTGCCTTGAATTAGCCTGGCCAACTCAAAACGCGTTTTAACCGAACACCATTTTCTTGCTTTGCTTTCTCTACTTGGTGCAAAACGTATCGTGAGTTGAATAGATACCCTTTCAATCTTGTTAGAAACCACTTTAGCTATCATTTTAAAATTGTGATTTTTATTTTGAAGTCATTGTATTTTGATAGAATAAAGACTCTATGTAAGGGTGATCTTTATCCTTGTACCAGCTTTCTTTGTCAAAGTGTCACGTGTGAAAACCGTATCCATAGATAAATGGCAGAACATTCGTGTTATAATAGGCTTCTCATTGATAAGAATGACTTATCGTTATTCAGACGAGTTTTAAGTTTGAAATGGCTGGTCATGAAAAAGCCTTTCGTAGATTGAGTTGTGCCTCGAAGTGCATTCATTAAGTGTACTTGTATACGATGGTCACTTCACTTTCTTATCATGATAGATTGGCACTAAGAGTGTGAAGCAATGTGTCGAATTTTATTATCTGTGGAAGGCAGTACACCCAGAGGGATTCCGTGCACGAACACGATACGTCGAGCAAGAATCTGAACAGGTAAGATAGGAAGTATTTGACTGACATTTACAGCAGCAATGCTTCTGAAGTCATTATTGTGTGGATATCTTTGGCTTTAAGGTCTTGCGTTTCGGGACATGTTATACCTCCCTTGTTCGCGTTTTTCGGTTGCTTTTTGGGCGTTATCGGCTTCTATCAACACATGGCGGACCCTCTCACACTTCTAAAATCAGAAGGATAACAAGAAGTAGCCTGCTCATTCTCGTTTTAATGCTATGAGAATAATAAAAAATATGTATTGGGAAACATAACAGTAAAATGATGCCAGTATTAACCAACCAACCAACCAACCTTTTCTGTTAAAAATGGAGGAATTGGCCATGCAGATCTAGCGTTGTCATATGGGGTGTTAATGCCTTTCTAAGGATGGCTGTTGGTCATTGATTTCTTTATTGAACTATTAAATTGGATCAGAGGATGCAATCAGTATATGTTGTGTTATGTGGTGGTTAACATTTTTTTAAGGCTGCCCTGTGAACCTGATTGGGAATATGATGATTCTTCAAGAAAACTGGATTCTAAAAATAGATGTACGCGCTGCGTAAGAGTTGTGTATAAAGATTTATTTTGTTTGGTTTCCAGGAAGAAGAGGAGGCCCAAACTCCCGGTGTTTTTGTACCATCATTGACACCGATAAAGGAGGCAGTATTCGAATGTAACTACCCTGACTGTCGAGCAAGATTTGTCTCACGACAGGCCCTAAATGGGCATATTCGTGTGCATGGAGGAAGGTAGGTGTCTGGTAGCGATACATTAGAGATAATGTTACTACGTCAAAATGGTAACTTCTTACTATTCTGATATTATGTTTAAATATACACAGATGATTACTTTTCTTTTAAGAGTTCGATGGTTCTTTAGCAAAGAGGACCCAAATGTACTCACAGTTTTTGAAACTTGCTAAGTTTGCCCGCATCAATGTCACTTCAATGTGACAACTGAGTTCTTTAAAGGTTCCTTTTATAATGGGTTTGTAGCTTTGATGGTATGCTTTTTCAGTTAACTACCGCCCCTTTTTTGTTTAGTATTAAAAATAAGTGGAATTTGTTAATAGCCGTGCGTTTTGACGCAAGTCAGCAGTTGATTGACCCCACGTTTTTGTTCGCAAATATTCCATAGTGATATTGGTGTTTGATATTTCGAACCTAGGGGATAAAACAGCACTGCCTAAATTTGACTACAAAGGTCATTAGTATGCTTTGTGATACATATTAATGAACACCTGGTACCACTAGGCAAAGAATGCTATCAAAGAGCCAGAGAAAGGTAGACTTCAGCCTTGGCGCTCTCATATAATGATAGATGGCTTTATTGTTACATCCAAGGATAAGAATTAGGAAAGACGTTTTAGTCATTATTGCGATCAGAATTTCCAGGCGAAGTCATGGTGTCGATCATTATACAAAGCCGGTTCCCAGTATTTCTCCCTAAATCCTCCGAATCCACAAAGAACTTTTCTTTGCTATTGTCGTAGGAAATTTGCTTTAGTTGTGGCTGCGAAGCCCACATTGTATGGAAAGGTCATGGTTCTTGTCGTTACTAACTATGGAATTGTCTGCTTTGATTTGAGTGGCTAATGCTTTCTTTAATGTAATTTGCCCTTCAGTTACTTGCTTCGTACGAAAATGTGGTGTTTTTTTTATCTATTCTAGCTTCACTAAACCTCTTGATGCGAGAAAACCAAGAGCCAAGCCAACAGACCTCTTCGGAGTATCGGATTCTGACGATTTAACACCTTTGGCAAAGAAGTCGAAGACTGTGGATCGAAGCCATCAGACTCCATTGCCGGCTTTTAAGCCCGACGGAACCGTTCTTCAGTTTGCCTGCAAAGTTTGTGGAAGGTAAGACAAGTCACAGTAGAAAGAACTTACAAAACCGTATTTTAAAGGAAACTTTGGGACCATTACGTTTGTCTATACCGTTGTACTGTATTGTGATTTTTGCATTGCTTGCTACTTTATGTGTTTCTCTTACTCTTTGATAATGATGTGAGATACATCGAAAGCTCAGAAAAATATAGTTGTGTTTGTCGAATTTGGAACTATTATTTGTCACTATGGTCTTCCTGCGCTCTCTGTGGTTTATGTATTTATCATTAAATTAAGCTTTCCACCTAACCAATCAATTGCACATGTTTTTCTCGAAAGGTTTTACTTTACCTATTTGCAATTGAATGGCCAGGTGGAAATCTTAATCTGATGATGAATTTAAAAACCGAGCAAAGAGTTTATAGGAAGACCATAGTGGCATAGAATAAATCTCAATTTGACGAACGCACATAGTTTTCTTCTGAGCTTTTAGTGTATCTCATACATGGCTTACTAAATAACAGGCCTAACCAACGGCCCAACTGGAGGCCCGACTGGAGGCCCGACTGGAGGCGAGTTAATACATATTGATTTTTTAGAGAAAACATCCTCAGTAACAACAAGTAATCACTATCGCAGCAAGGAATGATGCCAGATGTTATTTTAAGTACATTTAATCCCAGCAAAAATAGATTATAACCAAAATTACAGGATGAAAAATGGTTCAACACACATCAACTCTAAGAAACCATTAAGCAGTTAGCAAAGTTCTTCCAGTTAGACCTTTCTCTCCACCTCATCTAATATTCACCCTTTTCTCAAGATTCTTTACCTACAAAAAAGAAAATAGGTTTTTCTATTACTTCTCAAACCTTATAGTCAATACTTATAAATATATGTAGGGCCTTGTGGGATGTAAAAATTGGCATATATCAGTAAGGAAGTATCATATTTTTGCACCATGGAAACTTTTTATGACCTGAAATAATGCTGGAATGAGGGAACATTAGGACTACATGTTGATGATATCTGTAAAATCTGGTTGTTCCTCCCCCATGATAAACAACAGAGACAAAATATTTGATTTTTTGAGAAAGCGGCCATATTTCACTTTAAACTTGCCCAGTCCATAAAACAAAAGTTTACATGCTGTAAAAGAGTAATGACTTAATCATGTAATATTATGTGCATCATCAGAATGTATCTAAAATTGACAGCTTAGGCTAGTCAAAAATCACCATTATTCAACAAAACTGAAAAAAAGAATGCAATGACCTTTTAAATAGCTATCCCAGTGACAGCACACATATGTATCTCATTACCTGTGCAAAGCATCTGTGCAATATATGTTTATGTGTTTAGATCTTATTCCGAGCATCATATATCCATACTACCCTATAAAAATACAAACACAGCAAAAGCAAGAACAAAAAATTATTGTGGTAAATCAAAATATTTCTACTAGGCAACAATACAGTAGAAAATGACATGCTACTGGAATAAAAACTACGAATAACTCACTAACTCCCAAGAAAACTAGCAGCTTTAAATTGAAATTTGATTGTGGTTGGTATATTCTGTACATGAACCATTACTAAGCTTCAAAACCTGTTGTTTATGCTCTTTCCCAGATCTTGGAGTATATTAAATACAATAATTCTAAAGTAAATATTAAATAAAACAAATGCATGCTTCAAGTCATATCAAAGTGGTACTGCTCTGATATCAACAAAAATAAGTTCTTTATGATTTTTAACAAACATGCTCTGCCAACTCATGAAACATTAGATAGCAATAGATAGTCCATTGACACACTAA
>JAAAKL020004462.1:0-20927 GCA_010016065.2 Carybdea cf. marsupialis auct. non (Linnaeus, 1758) | reverse complement strand
ACAAAGCAACGGTTTTCTTGCTTTGATGTGAATGGATTCTAAAACGGCCAAGTGAAAAGCAGATCTAGCTTTCCCAAAATTAAATCCCAAAAGCTTTCCCAATACATCAAGGGATTATGAGCCTATGTAGTTCTTTGATCTCCTTACAAAACTTGTCGAAATAATTATCATTTGCTTTTCCACACAGTGTTTGTTCCTCTTCACATAAGGATTAATTTCTCTTCTTTCCCTCCTCATCTTCCCGCCCTTTGAAAACCTGGCTCTTTCATCCATTTTTTTATGATGTATTTAGTCATCCACCAGCTTTCGTTGTTCTTTCAGTTTTTCCACATACTCCTTCCACCATCATTGCTACTTTTCCTTCAGAGCTCCCCCAGATTACTTTAGAATTTACATTTGCAGTAGAATCTGCTTAAATTTTCTCATTTCTTGCACTTTGGAACCCTTGTTTGTTTTGTTGATTCTGCAGCAGACGTAAGTTCCATTCTTTTGCAGCTGGCTTCTTTTTCTTGATAGATTTCAATATTGCACGTATATTCATCATGACGAGATCATGATCTTTTTTGAGATCGTCACTGGGTCTGACCTTGCAATTTTTTACACTATTTTCATATTTATCCTTTATAATTACGTAGTCAATCTGGTTTTTGTTTTCCGTCTGGCGACGTCCACGTGTATCAACTTCTTCTTTTTGTTCATGTCATATATTGATGATGGTAGAACAGTTCTTCTCGCAGAAATTTATCAATTCTGATCCTTAAGCCTTCCAATACGTCCGAAAGGTCCCACCATTTAATGGTCTTTTTCTTTTCCTAGTTTAGTATTGAAGTCTCCCATGATCGCCTTGGTGTCATTCCACTTCCCGATACTTCTGCTAGCTTCCTCTCTGTTATCATACCATTTGTATACGTCCTCGTCTGGGCAGTCAGTAGTAGGTCCATAGACTTTTGTTATAATAATATCTGTTGGTTTTGCATTCACTTTTACGGTTATTACTCTATCCGAAAACAAATGGTAGCTGCCCATATACTTCGCAAACTTGTCTGTGAATATCATTTCTAATCCTTTTCGGTGCCCCCGTCCTTTAGAATGCAGTACTCGAAAGTCCTCTCCTGAAGGTAATACAGCCTTCATATCCCTAATTCCCTGCCATTGTGTTTCTGATCTTCCTAATTTACACTGTTTCTGGTTGATAGCTTCGTGCAAGATGTTGTCCAGCTTTCCATCCTGAAGTATGCCTCTTACATTTCACGTTCCAATATTCTTGCAGGCCCTGGGTGACGGTTTATTAGTACCTATGGAATCATACGTCGTCCGCCTGGCAAGAGCAACATTGCCCCGTTTTTTAAGACCTCCTTTCTCTGTATTGTTTTTGACATGATATTACAAAGGGCGTGGATGAGGCCGACCACCAGGACTACCCCATCGGATTTTTTGCTCCTCTCTTAAACTGACTGCGTCACCCACTTCGAGCTCAGTCTGCCCTCTAAACCTATCCATCCTAGCAGGACTTGAGACTATCACCGTTGCCCATGTGAATCTTCCTCTGTTAGTTCTCATCCACTACAGCTGCTACCCTGAAGTTTCACCATATCCGAGGTAGGGAGGCTAAAGGGGTGTTGACACTTGCACAAGGTGAGCCCCTAGACTAGTGATAGGGTGAGATCGTCTTGCACCCTATTCACATGGAGAGTAGTTGAGGAACGCCACGTTCCCCCAACGTCACGTCAACATCGAAGTCTGTTTACATTGCCGATATGACATGGTGTAAAATAAGTAAGACAAGTAGGATTTCTAGCTGTTGAAATCGGAGCTGGATCTCTATTACAAAGCTAGACGAGTGGAATGCCTCCTTTAGAAATGGAAGCATTCAGTACTTCACGGAAGCAGAGATTATGAAACACATTGTGTTTCATAATCTCTGACGGAAGTAGGGAAACACGGACCGTATTTGTACCGTAAAAGCGAAACTGTCCCATACAGATCCATAAAACCTAAGCACTGCACAACATATAACTATGGTCTTCTAATTGACGATAAACTTCTTTAAGATAGTCTTCACTGCACGAAACCGGCAACCTTAAGCCTGTATCTGCTTTAATGACAATATCATCCTCTAGCCTAAGACCATTTAATGCGTCATCTTCTTCTTTATTAGGGTTGCTGTAATTTTGATCATTAGCTGTTATTTTTCATATTTTTAAGACATATTTATATATTTACAAACATTTATATAGGTGTTATATAGGTATTATCTACAAATTGATATACATATATATACAAAGGTGTTGTATATATGTATATGTTTTTAAAGGTGTTATTAAAGTTGTAATCTTATATGCTTTTTCACTTATGGCTTACTATCTACTCTGGTTTTAATACATACGCACAAACATATATATGTGCTATACATATATATGTACACATATTTGTGTGTATGTATCTATTGACTCAAGTAGTCAGCATTCACCTACGTGAATAAATACACAAATTTAAATACCTTCCGATATTATCTTCTTCAGCTTCGACTAAAGAACATAATATCGAAACGACTCAGAATCCTGTGGATGTTATGAACAAAGTGTACATTTATATATACATATGATTATGTATGTATGTAGCCTATGTATAGAGCAACTTAAAGGAACGTTGACACTAGAAATACAGTACTCATTTCCTCCGGGCGAGAGGATATTTCAGCTATTGGAGAAGCTGGGTTTAGCTAAAGACGACAGATTCACCCTATTGGATAGGAGAACTGAGCTGTTGTCAAAGTGTAGACATAACAGTCGTTCTCTTGTTGAGGCTGTGACGTAAGTGGTGACGGTTGTGACTGATTTCAGTTAGGCTTGAAGATCGCAGAACACGTGAAACTGGAAGTTACCTTCAAAACCTTAGTGTTACTTTTGACTCATATCTGCACCCACCCATCCATACATCTATATACATAATTTTAAATTCTCAACGTAGTATCTTTGATAGTTAAACATTATTAGTGACCATGTCCTTTAAATGGATGATTGAGGATCGTTCGGCAACTGCTACCTTCCACGTTAGCAAATTACATGCACTATCATACGTTTGACCTTTAAAGTTTATAGCTTGATAGCGACCGTTGTATCCTTACTGTTATATTTTATTGTAGCCAAAATTATATTACTTTCTAAAGTATTGAGCTCGTAAAATCCAAGGCAGTCCCTTATATTCATGGTTCTGTCTACGGACGGGATACACAATGACAATAACTTGCCATAGTCACTAACAGATTCGTTTGGAAATCGGTTGAGTTGATCGATTTATGGAAGGCTTTAGTTCATGAGTAGGCCTAGTAGTAAATGAGTAATTAATTCTGTGAAAACCTTGGGGAAGTACCCAATCCCTGACGTCGAAGGACCCGATTCTTGTATTGAAAAGAAAGATGTGAAACTTTGTAGAAGCATTTTTCTTAGATTGAGAAAGCGAATAGTGGTAAGGAATTAGTCAAAAACAGAAAGGACCCGAAACGACTAAGACATGCCTGATACGGTTCCAGATCAAAGAGATACGAATACTGATGTTAAAATATAATCGATCTAAAACAAAAATCAGTCTAGAACGACAGAGAAACACTTTAAAGTATATTATATGAGCAAAACTTGCAGTGCGGCTTGTCAAGCTAGCCTTCTTCGGAGTTCTTGGTGGTAACGAAGTCTGTTTTCTGCCAGAAAATAGCGTTGGATGCTTGGTCTTTGTGCTGAAAGAGAGACCTGGTATCCAGTGGATAAAGGGGGAAGTTGTCGTAGCATGGGCGCCTGGCGAAAGTATTGTTAGATTCGATTCTTCCCCGCGTGGCCTCTCGCGACATTCCCAAATTCGTATCGTCAATCGAAGCCAAAGTCTATGGACAGGTAGCGGTGGCATAGTGTTGAAATCGTATTGCATCTGATGCTACATCGCATAAATATATAGTCTACATAGGTAAGCGCACTCTTATGCAAATAAATGATCGATCTTTGCTATTATTTTATTGGAAATGTCACTGGACTTATACACATAGTTATTTCGTTCTTGCATCAAAACATCTGATCGTACTTGCAGGATAATTTTTTGCATTTTTAGAGAAAAATGACTGCAGAAGTAGAAACACCGATTAAAATATCATTGGAAGAGACAAAGACAGAAGATTCTAAAGTAGAAGAAGGTATGATGAAGTAGTCACAAACATATGTTCCAGGCTTCTGAATGTGCCCATGTCTGTTATCCTTTTAATGTTCTTGTGCAATATCATTGCTGGCTACAGTTTAACTTAAAGCATCTTGTTTCTGCACTTGGAAGGTGTGTATTTATTTTTAAGCACTGCTTAGTATATTTTCCATAGTCAAGTTCGTTTAGTCGCTGATGCAGGCGTTATATTATCCCTGATCATGTGTGTGACTCTTCTGTAGGACCTGGGGTACATGACCCTGGATTTTTAAAATGAAGGTCCTGTGTTGACTGTGGGACAACACATGAGCTCTACAGCTTTAGAGGGAAAATCAACGTCGGCTCATAATTGTACAGTTGCAACGCTTTAGTTCTTGTCGAGTATTTTTATCACTTCTAGATCTATAGACTGGCTGGGTGTTATGGTGATATTATGTTATTTTTGTCAGGCACACCGCCAGTCCAATCCTTTTTTCGCCCAGTAACTAGGAAGGTGAAATAGGCATACTGTACTGTATGTTTTAGACAGTTCGTTCAAGTAATGGAGTAAGATGTGTGTTGACATCGTATTACTATACCGAAGATCGATGCCAATTATTTTATGGAGATTTAAGCATCAACGCCGTGTAATGCTTTCAAAGCCCACAGAGGCATTTCTTGAGACGGGACATTTAATTGGAAGACCTCGGGTACCGGTAGGCCTACACAGAAACTCATGTGAATCACGAACTAGTTACGTGTGCTCCAAGTTGCGACACATCAAGACCAGTCAGTTTCATCTCTGTTTAAAATATTTTGGTGATTCCAAAAAGGGAACACTGACCCATACCGTATGTTGTTCTAGGACTAAGGAACAGAACCCCGCGTCTTTGAGAGCTGTCTCGGGTCTTCTTTGCTAGTGTGCCTTTGCCAAAGATTATTTTTACAACATATACGAAATATTGTATTGATCCATTTTGTGTATGGCAATTGAAGCTTGAAAGGTTACAGTGTTTAATTTCCGGTTCATGAAGTATTGTGCCCATTTTCTTGCTACTCGTGCGACGACACACAGGAAGTGGTATTCACCAGGCTTATTTGAGCTATGCCACACACTTGCTACACACAACTGTTCTCTTCTCAAAGCTAAATTTGCTATTTTCTGTACATGGCATTGCGTAATCTTCTATGGAGCGAATGTGTTCCGTGTTACAGTGATGCATTGCTGATTTAAATTTTTAGATAATAACAAGTATTGACAGTTTTTAGGCCTGTTAGTGACGTCGTTTTATCAATTATAACTGATTATTATGATTACTTGACCCTACTACATGAGGATGGATGTATTGCAGTTATTATTGCGCACGTTTATAATTATAGGTATTCATGGAGTGGTGTTTGCAGTGCATGTTCTGGTGCTTCAAGCAGGCCACTGCCTGGTAGTACAAATTAAGAGGCATCCTCTCTGCACCGCAAGTAGCCGATCTGCTGTTTATTCAGGTTAGCCGCAATATCAGGCTTGGTGCTAACCAGGGGCCTGTGTTTGTGTCAACAGATGACAATAGGCCCATATGCACACCTGTGCCTCCATGTGTAGTTCTGTACTATACTCAAGCATAGCACTAAATATTCAAGTGTTTCAAATATTGTTATTTTTAGTCACGGCAACTTCAGATACCGAGAGTGAGACAGACGATGAAGACATTCCTGAGCTAGAAGAGGCACCAGATGATTCAACACAGACATCAAATTCGTTCGCTGCAGCTGGTATACATGAAGAACCAGTGAGCAAAGCAAAGCAAAGTCGTAGTGAAAAGAAAGCAAGGAAGGCTATGTCAAAACTTGGACTTAAGAATGTGTCGGGTGTCACACGAGTTACGATACGAAAATCAAAACAGATATTGTTTGTCATAGGCAAACCCGATGTATACAAAAGTCCAGCTGGCGACACGTATATTATATTTGGAGAAGCCAAGGTGAGATTTTGGGCATTTGTTTAGTCTAATGAGCTACTTCTGAAACAGATAATTAGATTTAGACTACTGAAAATAAGAGTTTCAAGTATATTTACTTCATATGATGGGTTCAATGATGACCAAGATGCCTTATGAAGAGAGGCATATGGCAAAGGGTTGTTGTAAGCTTTTCATGTTTGTTTGTATATGTTATTGTTTGTGCTTGTGCTGTACTTCTTTGTCAGATTGTCTTCTTCCTATTCTTTGCCTGAGATGTCTCTATGACGCACAAGATTATGAGATCTGAGGACCCAGTGGAAGCCAAATATTTGATTTTTAAATAGCTCTGTTTTGTTGAATAACTGATTTATACATTCCTATATTCACAGTATGTTGTGTTTGGGTGTTTCTTTGTAAAATAGGGCTTGCCAATTTTAAACCAATTAAAAGGTGCATAGTTGCATTTCTAAACACTTCTTTCTGATTTTTAAGGGATGGTCAAGACAGGGATTTTTTGTTGTGTTTTACGTGCAAGTGGCAAGCTTTTAGGTCAATAACTAATAAATCTTTTTATTGCCTGTGAAGATTGCATTATCATACAGTGAACCTGAATTATGGTTATGCAAAAGCACTTAGCAACCAAGGAATTGAAGATGATATAAGGTATATGTCATAGCTACATTGATGGGGAATCATTAGTTCTTTATGTTCATTTCTCAAATTCACACCTTTACTTTAAAGAGGATAGCAATTTCTCATTAATTTGTTATGAACCTTTTGGTGTACTTGAAACAGTATGGTACTGAAATAGTTGACACGGCTGTTGCCTTTGTAAACATGACTGAGACATTTGAAGATACCATTAGTACTGATGAATCAAAATTTTACAATTAAATTTATCAGTATGACACTAGGCAAGCCATGAACAAATATAACATTTTCTCTGTTTTTCCTCAGAGTTATCATAATTTGGTGCTTTGAACTGTTTCTCCAGTAGAAAAATTTAGAAATGGTCCTGGAATGTGGCTGAAGGGGAGGAAACTTTTTGCTTTGGAACCCCTTAGTTTCATAAATCAATCTTCAGAAGTAAAAAAATCTAACTTCAGGTTCATGCATTGTTCAGCTGGTACTTTACCATACATGTTTCTTTTTCTGGTTTTCAGTCATTTATCTCAGTCATGCCACATTTTAGAAGGTGACTGTAGTATTAGTTGAGTTTATTAAGTGCAATAGAATTTATGGAATATTAAGTTTTTAAGGTATCGTCTTATTTTCTATTATAGATTGAGGATCTCAGCCAACAAGCTCAAATGCAGGTACAGTACTTTCATTTTGTTTGTGAATCTGACCCATCTGAGAACGCTTAGCCCATTAAATAGCCCTATAGTTAAAGCAAAGGGAACTGTTGATCAGGAAGTTTGTGTATCCTTAGTACCAGTTTCCATCCATTGTCTTGACTTCTATGTGCTAACAACCAGATTGCTCTTTAGGTATGCTGAGCACTTGGGGTATAGAAAGATCCTCAAGTCGTTCATAAGCAGGGTGGTTATTCATTTGGAAAACTGGAATACTCAGGGAAGTTAGATTTTGGGAGGGAACAGTTGGATAACCCATGGATTTTTTTAAAAACAACTCTGAAGATTATACATGCAAATCACAGGACAACATGAAATGTAGCAACAATAGCCAAGATCTAAGATGTTTTGATATGTAATGGTGATGTATGTTGGTATGTATTTGTGTCAAAACAATTAGGTAAATTCATGGAATCCTCTGCTTACTGACAGATATGTGTATTTGTAGCTGATGTGCCACAGGTAGTCTACAATGTTTCAATGGCAAGAATAAGATTGGCATGAAGGAGGTAGCAAAGATTGCAACTGAACAAACAGTTTGAATGTTATGTGTTCCAGGGGGTACTGAAAATTTGTTATTCTCAATAAGTTATTCAAACTTTGGCTGCTCACGTTTGAAGTGGATGAGCTTTTTATCAGACTATGTTACACTATAGCCCCCCCTTGGATATTTTAATGAGAATTTAACAGAGTAAATCATCTTGAGTGATAGTCATACATGAACTATGGGAAGAGACTAAAATGAATGGTAAATGTTAGTCTGTAAGGCTCCTTGCAAATTGTGGCAAGATATTGAAGTAGATTTGGTACAAATGGTCACTAAATGAGATTAGTATTACTATTGCTAGTTTCATCATTCTGAAAAATATTTGTAACATTTGGTTACACTTGCGTCCCCCCTCTATCTTGGTATTTTGTATCCTGCACTCTGACTGCTGTGCTGGCCTGGAAGTTTTAAGAAAGGTGAACCAGGCCTTTTGAGTAAAGTGAAACACAGGTGGTTACTACTTTAGCAAAATGAAAGGTTAAATGAGTACTATTGTGTTGTTGGTTGTGGATCCCCACAGAACTCTGTTGGTGTTTTTATGTTATGTACAATGTGGGTCATTGACTGTCTTCAGATTTTTGTCCAGGCATATATAGACTTTAGGAAAATGTCACTTTAAAAAGTAGCAATATTTAGTGTATTCGAAAAAGATGAAACTGAATTTTACTTCTGATTAATGTAGCATGCCGTGTAAAGCAACATTTTAAATGATGACAGAAAAAACAAAAGAATGGCTCAGTAGGATTGAAGCATAAATTTAGAGCACATTAAAACAGTAGGGAGTGAGTTGACAGGAAAAGAAGTAGCCATATACATGAGACAGGGACGTAGGATGCATCTCAAAGTTGGGGGGGGGGGGGGGGGGGCACAACAGTCAAAGAGCACTTTTTCACTCAAAAAACACCATACTACATGTTTGATTTAAGAGTGACTTAAATGGGCACTTTTTGCTTATTGCAAAATCTTGGGGCCAGATGCCCCCAGGACTCCCTGATTCCTACGTCTCTGGCATGAGATCAGAAACTAGGAGGAAGTGGAAGGCATTGGTAACAGTGCCAGTCCATGAAGATGTCGAAGTTTGGGAGACAAATATCAATTGAAGTCTCTCGCTGACATTGTCACAAGTTTCTATTATCATTATTACTGATCTTGTGTAAGAGAAAGCTTTGTGGAAGGCTAGGATGGCAAAATATGTGAGTTTTGTTTTGAAAAGATTGGAAATGAGATTTTAATATTTAAATCAGTTTCTTTAAAATCATATGTGCATCTATGTAAGAACATTTTTGACAATTATGTGCTACTCAATTTGACGTTGTTACTACATATATTTAAAAACATGTTTTGCTAATAATATCTATTTTGTAATTTGATGTATAACCTTTTTGGGCTCTAAAATATAATCTCTTAATATTTAAAAGAAATAACAGATTTCATAGCAGTCATAAGCTTAGGACCTTCCATGACGTTGTTGGTTCTAGTGACAGTAAGTGGGAATATCATTGATTTATGATGCAGGGAAAGTGAGGTTCTAATTTTCATCCAAAAGACACTAGAAATTGCTTGTGCGGTCACTGGTCACACATGTCTATTATTGTGTGTAATACCGTGTGAAAACATTTTGTCAATTTATGCACATAAATGCCATTCAAAACAAGGTTCTTTATTTACATCAAGGCAACTTTTCATGTCAAGGTTAAATGCGGCATGGGGTCAAAATGGTTGGAAATCTTTATGGGGGATAGCAAAATTTATGGTCAAAGTTTTGTACATAGTCTTGCCTTTGTTCTAATTTGTTCAGTGTTCGTTTTTAGGCAGCAGAAAGATTTAGAGCACCTGAACATGATAACACAACTGCTGAAACAAAACCAGTGCCAGTTGAAGCTGACGAATCGGACGAAGAAGAGGTAGGTCATCGATGGATATAAAAATTGCATACCTAATTTTGATCACTGAAAGTTGAGCTCTTTTGAGATGGCATCAGTTTGCTGTGTATTGGGTGATATTTTGAGAAGATTTTACTGTGTCCACCATCGGTAAAAGTTCTGGAATATCAGGGAGGTCAATAGATTGCCCTGGATTGTCCCCAAATTTTTTTTCGGTTGAGTATTGATTGCTTGCAAACTGGCCCTGCGTGTGGAAGATGCTTACTTTATGCCAGGGGTCACCAAGGGTTTTCACAGTGGTCCTCATTGCCAGTGAGGTCCACACCATTTTGTTTTTAGTTTCATATGACTTAGCATGTCTGGTTTTGATTTGTAATTTCACTGTATATATATAGTCCAGATGTTAACGACATTTTCTTTTGAGGGAAAGTGAAGACGTCACAAATAACAAATTTTGCAATGAACTCAATTTGTCTGGAGGTATCTGAAGCCAACCCTAGAATGGTCTGTTTCCATACCGTACCTGTAGGATGCACAGTGAATTGTTTGAATTTTAAGAAATCTCTGGCCAAGACTTTGAAAGCTGATGTCTTGGTGTTGGTAACAATCTATTCTCTCGAATTTGGCCAATGACGTTGTTACTACTAAGGCAACAGAAACATTAAGATTTTTTTCACAATTTAACTTGTGACGTTACACTTTCGCTCCGCATACTTGTCGAAAGAAATGTTCAATTGTTTGTTTTTAAGCAGTACTTATGGATTAGAAGTGCAGTCTAGAGCCCGGTGAAATGACCTCATCAGCCGTAGTTGGTTACCATGCACTTGCACGAATCCAATTTTGCGAGTTTTTCTCGACTCGTATAGGCTTCTATCATTGAAATGGCACATCGATAGCTTTGATTCTCTTACAGTAATTTTACCATTTCATGATCGAAAAAGTAAAACAGATCCTAATATACTCATTTTTATAAGTCCCTCGGCTTGATGTGGAGTTTTCGTGAAATGCTACAGAAATGCTTTGGAATTCTTTGTTGAATAGTTGTTTGATACCTTGTGTGATCAATTCTTACCGAGTTCGTGTTCTCCCCCCTCCCCCCTCTCGTGTAGAGTCGCTCATGGGGCAATTGAAGTAAGGCCCTATGTTAAGAGAGAATCTTTGTTATGTTATATAAAAGTTATGTTTGCCCTAGGGCAATGGAAATACGTCGTAGGGATGTAGATTCGCATGCTGCAATAGAAGATAAATGTTTAAACATATTAAAATAAATTGTTAAATAAACCGGTTCGATCACTAGTGAAGAAAAAATGTAAAATAGAAATGATTCAGGTAGTACGATCTACACCAGAATCGTTCAGGCATTTGTTTCGATTATGTCAAGAGAATAGTTGCGTTTTTGGGATACGGGACGCTGATTAGAAGCCTCGCCGTATTAAAGAAGAGTCGGAAGTTAAATGCGTTTGAGTCGCACAGTACCGAAACAGCTTTGTTTTCGCAATACGTAACAGGTTGCCATATTGAAACTAGTTGCTTCAATACCGAAGGACATTAGCTCAATGCACAAACCTGGCTGTATGGCAACAGACACATGTTTTGACTTCATCTCGTTGTTTTACATTTAAGATCCTAGTGTTCTTGAGGAGATAACTCAAATTGAGTGAGTGAAGTTGGTAATGTTATATGCTTGTGATAGAATGTGACGGGAAGGTGTAGGGATCTGACACCGTAGCTTTAAATTTGTAGTAAATTCGCATCAATTTTATTTTGAAGGTCGACGCGGAGGGAATAGAAGAAAAAGACATCGAATTAGTCGTGCAACAGGCAAATGTATCGAAAAACAAGGCAATTAAAGCACTGAAGAAGAATGAAAATGATATCGTTAATGCCATCATGGTGAGTGTTATTATTACGGAATGTTACATTGTTTGATCAGTCTCGTTGGGATATTTGGAAAATGTATAAGATACGGTCCGCCTAACATTCTTACAATTTTCTAATAGGCCGGCGGACAGTTGCAAGGTACAACAAATAACTAGTATCGTAACGATTCTTTCAATGCAGTGGCATCACTGTTATTTTCCAGGAATGCAAGTGCTGAAATCTTTGCCATCTTGCCGAGAGGCCTTGTCGTAGGGAAACGAACAGTCGGGTGGTTATCCCTGTAAAGAGTTCATTACCGAGATTCTACATTTGTGATCATCAGCTGATCCCATCATGCAGTCTTTGGCTGGTGAAATAGTGACGTTTTCAATGGAAACTTAATGCTTACCAAATCTTTGGCCTACTATTAGAAAAAATAGTGCCCGTGCCATATCTAGGCTACCAGGGGCAGTATCGAAGACCGCCGGTATTCCGAAGTCGCGAGCAAATGAATTTTAGGCAGGTCTCAAAAATTCAATTCAAAGTGCCGTACGCAGGTCCGTGTGACAGGCGTACGTTGAAGAAATCGAAAAGTACGATTTATGTCATGAAAATGCACCAGCATCATTTCCAAGAAAACACAGTAGCCATTTTGAAATTTTCAAAGTGAATGATATTATTTGGAAGTTTTTCACGTACGGAGTCGTACACATAATTGTTTTTCTGCATACGAACATGCTCCTCTGCCGTACCATCGCACGCCCGTACGCCCAGTTTTTGAGCCCTGTTTTAGGTACGAATCAGAAAAGGTCGTCTCGGTGGGAAAACTTGCAACTAGCTGAAGCATTGCATTCATTGCCTCTGCACTTAGTAAGCGGCGTTACTGCCGGGTCCGTTCATAGCAACTTAAATGGATAATGGAAGTCTTGTCAGATACTGTGATACTGGGATATGCAATATCTCGAGAGAGTATACTACCACAGAAAGTGAATATGAAACACCGACCATAAGCACCGAGGTATTCATATACCTTAGGCACTGAATACCTTAAGCGAGAACGCTTCGTATTGGGTTTTATGTAAGATAGCAGTTCTTCCGGTGCTGCTCTCTGCATTAGAGACACGTGGACACAGAAGCTGGAGCAGACCCAGACTGCTGCGATATATGGTTGGAATGACATGGAGGGATCTTGTGAGGAAAGATAGAAGCCCTTGAAGGATAGTTTGGAAATAGCGGGAAGGAGATCGCTAGTGAGCCCAAAGAAGACGTAACAGAGGACAAGACAGGAATGTGCGAGGGAGGTTAGACGGTTGGATGTCTTGGATAGAGGAAGGTGGAGAAATCTGTGAGACGTGCAACCCCGTGAGTCAAAAGAAAATAAACGGTTTAAGTTAACAGTGGTAGTATGTGACCTGTCTTTTGAATTACATTTCTAATGTTTATTTTCTCTTCTTTTCCAGGAGTTGACAATGTAAGGCTATGGACCATCGCGTTACTAGATCATTCCCAAGCCCTTCGAGTGCCTTCGAGTGCGCAGCAGACGTTGAAAATTTTACGGAGAGCATTGACGAAATGGAGCTCACAGCAGATTATGTTTATAGCAGCTTAAAATGGCGGGAGAATTCTCTGATTTGTAATGGTAGTCTTTCGGAGAATGAGCAGCCCTTCATTTGTATGTGTAGTAATCCCATGTATGTATATTTCATGGCAGGTCCTGCCGCCTGCTATGTAAGCCCCAGGACTTCTAGATCGTTTAAAGAACAACATCAAAAGGGAGTAGTAGTTATTAATATTGGACAACTACCTTGATGTAGAAGATCTGGGTGGCGGCTATGATATATTTGCCAGGGCTTTCATAGACCTGAAAGAATCTTTAATATTGCACGTGCCTCAAGTGTTTCGTCGTCGAATGAAGTCCAGTAACCAAACCCGTTGCGCAGCTTCAGTGGTCTCAATGCGTAAAATGTGGGTTGGGTGGGTTGGGGTGCCGTCTTTTTAGTTGCAGTTTGGTTCTTTTATGTGAAACCCTTTCTGAATGCAGTTCGAAGAGAGGAACGAGGCAAGAAACGTAGTTGTTTATCTGTCTACCTTCACTCAGGGTACTGTTTCTGATTTGCAAAAAAACCCAGCCAGACAAAGATAGTGCTGTTTGGATGTTAAGACTTGCCCTAGCAAAATTTTGTCTGCCATTATGCCATAATTTTATTTTGACCTCCATGAATTCAAAAGAAGACATTGCGAGGGCCGGTGACGCGCAGGAAGTATTTGTATTGTTGAGAGGCACGCAAGTATGCAACTTTGAACGGCTTTTAAGGTCAAGTTGCGCATTCGAGTTATCAGTAGCGTGCCATTACACTTGGGATGCTCTTTAGCTACTGTGCACGGAAGGTACGCAAGACAGTACGGACCGTAAGTTGTTTGGTAGAGAAAATCGTATGTAGTCGTACCTTACTTGAAAACCTTTAATGTTGAGATAGGAAACTAATGTAGATTTTGTGCCGTACATAAGTGAATGCTATCAAAACGTGAATGATGCAAAAATAAAAAATACCTCTTAAATTCCCAAGGCGTCTAGTTCGAAAAGAAAATGTATTATTAGAAAAACAAGGTTTTCACTTTTAAATTATCAATGCTTTCGGTATTTGCAAACAAAAAAAAGGAATTTGAAATTGTCATTATTTTTCCATTGATAATCAACATGATGACAAATCGTGGATTGCTAATGTAATGACTTGGAATCTGATCTGATCAATGGACATCGGTTGATCGAAGGTTGGTTTGATCTTGCCATGTTTCTGAAGCAAAACGATCTTCAAATACCTCGTTTTCATGACAGTAATCGATTAATTCGATTTCACGTCAATGAACGATCATAAGACAGCTAACAGTGATCGAATTTCACGTGATCTCGTAGATCTGAATATATTTTGTCAGACCTATGATCTTAATTTGTGCGTTTATCAAATGTCATAGAGTATGATGTAACAGGCAAAGCCACCCGGAACAATCTACTTGCAAGCAGTAGAATATTCTTGGTGCAGTCAAAATTTGAAGGCATAGAAAAGATCCCTTTAAGTTAACAGGAATAACCTTATTTTAAAAACATCAAAAAGAATTGCGCCTCGCGTGATTTTGCTTAGCAAAGAACAATGATCTTCATCAAAATACTACAGTACCCAGAAATGACGTAACGTACGAAAGTCATGTTCGTAAGAAAAGCATCAAGCAGCTGTCTTTTTTAAGGTGACTTATCCGAATACTATCTGGGAAACCGTGCGAGTATTCGGGTGCACGCCGCTGTTGACATAATGGGGTAGATTTAGGGGACCTATGTCCATTGGTGTATTTAAATCGAGGTAAACAAATAGATGCAAAATAACGGCGTAAAAAGTTGGGTTTTTCCAGATCGAAAACGCACAATGAGAACCGTACAAAAGTCTCATGGTTCTGATCTCTCACTTTACTAACCTGTCTCTCTCCCATCCACCCAAACTAATTTTCTTTCGAGAAATAAACTATCTTCGATGAATTCCATTACAGGGTGAATGTAAGGGGCACATCCTTCTCTAAACAGAAAAATCTTTTTAATTCTTACACACGTGAAAAAAAAGTTTCGCAAAAATAGAGGATATGTGTCCCTTTGGACTCGTGGTTGTTACGGTTGTGGTTGCAAACCGTTCGACCTTCACGATAATCAGTCCTGCACTAGCATCAAGCAAATTTTCGAGCACTGAAGTAAACTTTGACAGTTGATTTATTGCGATTTCTTTTTTTGTTTGGTTTTACCACAAAATGAAAATATATCATGAATAAAAAGCTAATATGCCAGTGCCACGCTTATAGATAGCGAGTAAGCGAAAAAGAATTTGCCCAACCAATCAAATATATCGTGCTGTGGACAGCCCTAACTTAGAATTATGTATCGTTCTTAGAACGTTAGCACCCTGCAATATATTTAATAGGAAGCATTGTTGGCTAATTTGCCGTCGAAAAAATCCAAATCTAAGTATGAAAACACGCTGCAGATATGAAAATAATTTTATTTTGAAAAATGGGGAATAAGTGTCTGAAGTTGGTAGAATGTAACGGTCAAGGGTTCTAAAGATCTGTAATCAATGAAAAGTGACAGAAGTACGTTGTACTACATATTCAGCTTTGTCTTTGAGTTCCAAACGAACATCATAAGTGTAAGATTTGTGTCAAGATGGTATCACATGGCAGGGTTGGTAGATGGTATGCTTCAACGCGAGAAATAAAGCCAAATGAATTTGTACGAAAAACTGCTGAATTCCGAAAAATTTGTAATCAATTTCTTGAATTATCGTTTACATGTAACTTGACATAGCTGTCCGAATCGATTTCTTCCTTAGAGCTGCTGCTCGTGGTCCTTGTTATCTGAGGCTTAAGTTTTACATATGTTCCTAGCTCATAGAATTCCTGTCGTCTGGGCATATTTTTGGATTTCAAGGTTCAGCCTCGGAATGAAACAGCCTCGTGAGGAACATGACCATTCAAAACAAATTCCTCTTGTCAGTTCCAGTGCAGAATGGCGTTCATGACATTTAGCTGCTCTGCCTAAGACTGGAAATTCGAAGCTGATGAAGTAGGTTCCTTCATACCGCATTCCAGACAATTTTTGATACCAAAACACTTATCCCTTTGTTGTTGCGAGGTCGACAGGCACTTATCAACTTCTTCTATTACTTTAATGAGCAAAAAACCAACTTTGCACAACATCAATGATCCATTCTTGCCTAACAGTTGCATTTCGAGTTTTAGCGATAATATAACTAACAAGCAACCCTTGAACTATTCTGATATATACTTGAACTGAATTGGAAGTACTTCAACGGAAACGTGTCAAGAATGACAGATGCACTTGAATTAAGGCAAAAGCAACAGCTTTTGTGTGTGACCAGACAGGGTTGTTCAAAAAATGCAATAGGAAATGGCACATGTTGGTGTTAGTAACTAGATGTGCAAATTGCAAACGTAGAACAAACTATGAAAAAAGCTAGTTCTAATCAGAATGTCTTGAAAGTGCGTATCTTAAACAGAGAGCATCTTTGTGTTGCTAAAGTGAAGATGCCACTTTCAAATTTCCACAAATTATAAACAGAACATCAAGGTTTTGATGGGGCTTGTTTCAGACATGGAAAGGGTGCATTTTGATGTAGGTATGGTGAATATGCTATTCAAAAATTTGAGCCAAGTATGATAACCACTTTAAGTTTTGGCCGATATGCGTAAGACATGGGAAGGGCACGCCTTTATGTTTTGTAAAGTATGTCACTTTCAAACTGGAACTAACTATATACATTCAGGGAGCTCTAGAAGCCTTTCGGTGATATATCAGAGGCGAGAGTGAAGCCCTATCTCCACTAGGTGGAAAATAATGGTAGCCACTACATTTTCCGGTGCTGCCCATGGTTATTGTGCAATCTCGTTGTAGCTGAGACGGAACATGTAGAGAGTCGAAAAGTAGAACTCATTTCTACTTTTCAATGGCAGCCGATGAAACCAACTAATCAATTCGCGTAAAGTTTAAACCGGCTTTTCCCAACCACACTTTTCCCTGCCGTTGGTAAGGAAGACACTAGCCGTAGCGAGAACTGATGAACTTTATCACTCTGCATTACATATCTCAAGTAAAATAAAAGTACACGTGTTCCTCCCTCTATAATGTGACCTTGATGAAATCATCGTGAAATATGTTGCGGATAACCCCTAAGAAGTAGGCATAGAAGAATTATTGGTAGTCTGCAGCACTAAACTGCATATTGAGTTTAGAATGGCCAAAATTATTGTGTAGCATAGGCCTACCTTATTAGATTGAATCGACGTACTTTCTAAGCTTGTAGTATGGTACAATCACCTTGAGTGGTAAAAAGGCCCGATGACAAAGCCGTATGACGATCAGATTCATCGAGTGCAATGGTACTAGCAATCTTGAGACTCGTGTGATAGTGTCGACTGCATGCTCAAGATAACTATTGTTCTAGACACTTCGATTACTTCGTCTCCGGATCGATCCCTCGTCTTCGATGCACTCATCCATGAAACTTTCCAGCCTGCTCTGGTTTTTCATGAATTAGTCGTACCAAGAGGCCACTTCTAAGCTGTGTCCTTTTTCTTTTCTGCTCTAGAGAGTGTTGATATAAAATATCACTACGAAGTAGCAAAGAGCACAGAATATATCTCATCATGCCATCCATGTTTAGATTTCTAGGATCGTTTGCCTTTCCCTACCTCTTTCTTTCCGCTACCAGGAAGAGTTCGCACGAGAAATAGCGGCGGGAAATGTAGCGTAAGAAATCGTGGTACCGGCTACTTTTCCCGCCTAGTGGAGATCCGGCGTAATGCCCGAACAGAGCAGAGACAGTAACCATCTGGTGGAGTACTTACCCGTTTAACTAACCGTCACCTGACACACTGCGACAGCAAGGGAGGTAGTGATGTCAAATAACTATAAAATTACTGAAAAAACTACGCACCTAAAATGTTAGTTCGCTCTAACTGCGTAGGTTTAATGTGCATATTAAACAGGGAAGCTTCAGTAGTTAGAATCCTTCTCCAGCTGCATAAACAACGTCGATGATCTTCTAGGAACTGTGGTGAGACACTAAGTAAAACGACGGCAGATAAGGTGACCGGAGGGCTGGAGGAGAATGGAAACCTGCATGTGGTTGAACTCCTTAAGACAAAAATCCACATCGGGGTTGCTAAGATAGAGGTACGAGGAGCGATTGCTTGAAAATTATCAAAACACCCTTTGTAACACAGATCAAAGGCCGTCGGCCGAGGCCGAGCTCAACGATGAATTTAAAGCCAATGAATCACCTGACGCAGAGAAAGCAAGCTGGTTGCCCGAAGTGGAACAGAAGCTCTCTGAAATACTCAGGCAAAGTAACATCGTTATAAGTGTGAATGATGTTAAGGTGGCGATTCAAAAAATGACCAGTTGGAAAAGTTCTGGTCTTGATGGGGTGTAGGGGTTTTGGTGTTAGCGATGCACCAGCTAAATGCAACGCTTAGCTGCAAATTTTTAAGGCAGTCTGGGAAAAGGGGATGTGCCCCAGTGGACGACAAAAGGAATAACTCGTACAGAAAGATCAGGCGAAAGGCAATGTTGTCGGCAACTACAGAACCGTGGCGTTCCTACCTTCCTAATTGTTGAATGGTATATGTACCGAGAAGATCTATAAACATCTCTCAGAAAACCATCTTCTACCTGACGAACAGTAAGAGTACCGAAACGACCGAGGGGCACAAAAGACAAACTTCTCATAGGGAAGACTATCTTGGCGCACTATGCCAAACATCAGAGGAACCTTGCCATGGGCTGGATTGATTACAAGAAGGCCTATGACATGGTACATTATTCGTGGCTGACGAAGGCGGTCAATATGCTTGTAGTGGCAGATAACATTGTTAGTCTGTTCGAAAGAAGTATGAGTAATTGGAAGACGGTGCTGATGTTAAATGGAGAAACCTTTGGAGAGGTAGATATCAACAGGGGAATCATTCAAGGAGATTCTCTGTCGCCTCTTCTGTTCGTGGTGGTTTTGACCTCCCTCTCGCTGATCCTGAAAGAAACAAAGAAGGGTTACAATTAGGGAAAAGACGAAAATGTGAATCATCTTCTTTTCATGGATGATCTGAAGCTGTTTGGGAGGAACATGAAAGAATTTGGTTCTCTTGTACAGACCGTAAGTTCTCTGAGGATGTGGGGATGACGTTTGGGTTGGATAAGTGTGCAGTTTTGGCATTGAAAAGAGGAAAGGTGTTGGAATGAGATGGAATAAAACTACCGAATGGTGGCTTGATGAAGGATGTGGATGAGAATGGATACAAGTATCTAGTAGGGCCTAATATCGGAGTTGGATGGTGTTCTCAACACAGAAATGAAAGATAAGATCAAAAAGGAATACACAAGGAGAGTGAAACTGATATTAAGGTCTCAGTTGAATGAAGGAAATGTTATCCCAGGGATTAACTCTTTGGCAATTAGATTAATAAGGCATGGCGCAGGAATACGGAAGTGGGCAAAGGATGGTTTGAGACCCGGAAGTTCGGGGAAATATTCGGCGACGGTATAGAGCACGGAAAGATTGGGGCAGAGGCCTTATCTGTGTTGAGGAATCCGTACAAGCGGAGAAAAGAAGCCTCTGTGCGTGTCAGGGCACGCGATGAATGGTTGTTGAAATTTGCACATGCTGAGAAAGGAGTGGTTGAAATGGAAGGACTGAAAGAGTGCAAAATAAGGAAAAGAGCAAAGAAGATCTAGCAGTGGGGTGAAAACCACAGCATGGATACGTTTCCCAGAGAGTGGACAAATTAGTGGACAAATTTGCACATGTGTACAAATGAAGGAACCTTTACGTTAAAATTTATTCATTTAATCTAAATGGAATTTTTCGGATTCCTCCTTAGTAATACAAAAAACAAAGAAACTAGTTGTATTGGAATTCTTATGTTAAAGAGTCTGGTACCTAACTACTAGTAAGAATCCTAGAACTCTGGGTGGAACAAATCTTTGGCATAGGGTTTCGACGAGTGTTTGTTCTTCTCGAAGTGTTAGTTGTCTCAAAGAATTAATATTTTCATTATTACGTCTTAGTATAGCTAGGATAGCTAGTATAGCTGCAAGTGATTTAGTGATCAATGTTATCTGATGATTTCTTTTGGTCTAATGGTATATCCAAGTAATTTGTTCTTATTCCAATCATGAAGTCAAGTCTAGTAAATTGTGGTATATCCAAGTATTTATTGTGGTTAATTGTGGCATATCCATGTATTCATTGTGGTTAATTGTGGCATATCCATGTATTTAATGTGGTTAATTGTGGCATATCCATGTATTTAATGTGGTTAATTGTGGCATATCCAGGTATTTATTGCGGTTAATTGTGGCATATCCATGTATTTGTGGTTGTGGCATATCTTTGTACTTATTGTGGTTAATTGTGGCATATCCAAGTATTTATTGTGGTTAATTGTGGCATATCCATGTGTTTATTGTGGTTAATTGTGGCATATCCAGGTATTTATTGCGGTTAATTGTGGCATATCCATGTATTTGTGGTTAATTGTGGCATATCTTTGTACTTATTGTGGTTAATTGTGGCATATCCAAGTATTTATTGTGGTTAATTGTGGCATATCC
>JAAAKL020004461.1:0-20928 GCA_010016065.2 Carybdea cf. marsupialis auct. non (Linnaeus, 1758) | reverse complement strand
CATTGTTCGATTGAAGACGCTGGCTTCTACATGCTCTTTTGGATCGTTTTTGCCGGAGGCTTTACGAGATCGATTGGGATCGACTGCTTTCATAGCTGAAGTAAAGTTTTGCAATAGTCCCCTGATGCCTTTGATTGTGAATGATCTCTTTAATGTACCAGTCTTCCTGTATAAAATAATTTGCAAAAATCTTTGTCTTGCAAATCGCTATTTATATCGTCATGGATTCTTTTAATGTATCATACTTTTTAATGTATGCCTATGTACCTGAATCGACTCTTCTTGATCAAAAGAACTTTCTTTTTTAGAACTAAAACTATCCGCTACCTACATGTGCGAATTAAGGACATCAATTTTTCAGTGGCTTTAACTTCAGCATCACTCCCGAAGGGAAATTTATGGGCCACAAATTTAACAATTTAATGGCCAGATGTTGGTAAGAGTAAGGGCTTTTCTTACCAAAATGATTTAAAGGGGGATTATTGTAGGGGGGCTAAAGTTTCATATACACATGGGGTATATGATGGTATGAGCACGAGATATAAAGACATAACGACGTTTCCTTGACCTTGAGAGCCACGCCCATTTTCTAGTGAACAGTAGTAGACTACTTTTGATCAACCAGCCGACTAATAAACACATCGCAAATGGACAGCACTAATTGGTACAACGATGGTCTTGGTGACATGTTACATATAAGGTTCCTGTTGCTGATAATGCTAAGCGAGCAAGAAAGTGGTCGCCAAGACAGAAATTTCATCGGTTGAAAAGGGATAATGGTGGGTTTACTTGTGACAAATGGTAGATACAAACTAATGTTTGAAATTGGCCAATGTAAGTAGGAACATTCTGATAAGAAATTAACTTAAACTTTGTAGTATTTTACCAACTATAAGGCACAGAGCGCAGACGCTAGAGCATAGAACGGCAGTTACCTCTCAAAATAGGTAGTCCAGTATGTAGAGGGATGTTCCTTATTCTCTTCCACATCCAAATCGCCTATGCTTTGTAGAACAGTACCATGTAACGTTTACCTTTAATGATTTTGTTGGTAGGTGTGGCTACGAAACACTGAAAGGAAAATATTGTTACTTGTTATTCTACTAACTATTCAATATCTGTTAAGTGAATTAACATATTAGTGCTGTTTTAAATGATAAACAAAATTTGTCTGCAAATGCGTATTGTAATGAATACCTGTTAATGATTTTGAGAACAGTGGGACCCCGTGCACTCCTTTTTGGCCCAGGACCCTAGAAGATACATTTCCGTCACTGCATCTAGGTACCATAATTCAAGTAAACAAACTAAATGGCATATTCAACTTGTGGTATTCAGGCAAAGTATATGAGTAAGGTATAAAGTAGATCAGGATCTTGTCAGGATATTGTGGTTTGGATTAAGGGAAATGTCTTTGTATTGTGACTAAGTTAGTACCACGGTCACTTTACAAACAAGCCAGTCATATATCCATTGCGGTCTCTAAAATCTAATAGATGCTCTCCAGGGCAACTCGCAAGCTATTGAGGTTGGCTAATCCGCGTCTTCTAATGGAAGAAAATCCATAAAACGACGTGATTCTTAATTACGTTTACAAGGATTGTAATTTCTTGAGATGAGGAAGTATCTCGACCGAATATTTGTGGCTTGGAAGATGACTCATTGCTTTTGTTGTATGTTGTGTCAGGTTTGAAAATTTGTATTGATATATGAAAATGTCACCAGGATTCAAATCTGGAACCCACGCTGCCGTGGTGTGCTGCTTCACGAGCTGAACTGTGGTAACCCAATGATAACATAGTTTACTTCAATGAGACGTCACGTTTTCTTCATACTACATATCTGATTAATCGAGTAACATACAGTCAAAACCCATTTATCCCATTCCTGTGAACCACTCATGGTGGCTTATAGCTGTTTATAGCTGTTAACCAGGTGGAGCAGGTACTACTACTACAACTACTCCTGCTACTATTACTACTACTTCCTCTTCTTCTTCTTCTTCTACTACTACCACCACTGCTACTACTACTACTACTACTACTACTACTACTTCTTCTACTACTGCTAATACTACTACTACTACTACTACTACTACCACTACCTCTACCACCACTACTACTACTACTACTACTACTACTTCTACTACTGCTAATACTACTACTACTACTACTACTACCTCTACCACCACTACTACTACTACTACTACTACTACTACTACTACCTCTACCACTACTACTACTGCTACTACTACTACTACTACTACTACTACTACTACTACTACTACTGCTACTGCTACTATTGCTACTATAGACTTAGTCTGCCTCATTTCCACCTAAGGTTATGAACAGGATGATACGGGTACGTCTAAAGATACAATGAGATGGATTTCTGAACTGCAAGATAAACTGTCTTGTAAGTGCTTCCCCTCTGAGGCATTTAAGAAGGAGTCGGAGGAAACCATTTTCCATCAACTGTAGACTATGTAGACTGTACCTACGAATTCGACTCCAACTTGTAAATTTTAAGATTTTAGCTTCGTTAAATCTCCCCAGAAGACCAATTAAATAAATCGTGATACTTTCTAAATATATGAAAGCCAAGACAGTTTCCCCAGATGGAGATACGGAGTACTGTGATATCAAGGCTGGAGTCATGCAAGGCAATACCCTTGCATCTTAACTGTTTGTAAATGTATAGGGCTATGATGTGTGAATAGTTACTGAATGGCGAAAGGGGGAACTTTAACCATCAAGAAGCGACAAAGCCGAGAAGAAATGACCGTTCACAGATTTTGCATTGGCTGACAATACTGCCGTTTTGAGCAATGGTTTCCAGCAAGCCAAATTATCACTACCGAATGTAGAAATAGAGTGTGGCAAATTCGGACATGGTTTACTAAAGGTACGTTCAACGTTGTTGCACTCATTGAAAATGATTGCACAAAAGGAGATGGAAACTATGGATGTACAACTGATTAAGCAAGCTGTTGATTGGCTATAAAGAGTAATACGCCAGAAAAGAAAACTATATCTGAGATAAAGTTTTGTCTATTTCTGACTTCCTCAGGTCTACTGGAAATGTTGCTCTTAACACAATCACTTGCAGTGTAACATGTTGGTTATACCGCGAACTGTAACATGGTACATTCCAACGAGGGTACGCAGTTGTTGAAATCTAGCTGAAAACAGCTGGGAACGAGGATACAACAAAGCAAGAGTAGAGGTACGACAATGTTAGAGATGGCCGTACAATACAAGCAGAAGAGGGCACGTAGGTCTAAAAACATAATGATAAAACAACGAAGAATAAGTAGATGAATCGATCAAGAACTAAAACGAAAGAAGGCATGGGAGAATATAATTCTATAAAGATATAAGCAAAATATAATAAAAATAGATAGCAAAGAAACAAATATGATATGAATAATAATAAAATGAATAAAGAGAGGCTACACAAACGGGTTTTAAGACTCTGTTAAAGGATCTTACAGCTAATTACAGGAACGATGAGATGGCTACAATTACTTATGATAAGGTAATAAATACACATACAAGCAAAAAGAATGATACGCGAAAATGGAAACTCTGTTTCAGACAACGGTCCGTCTATTACTGACATCTTCAGGTCCAGTGGAACTATTACCATAAACACAAGCATTTTCAGTACAAAAAAATGGCTTAAACGCCAACTGTAAGTGCGAGTACTACTGTTTTATAGTAATATTTCCAACAGACCAGAAGAAGTCAGTAATAGTCTAAAATAAGGTTTTCTTTTTAGCATGTTATTCTTTATAGCTACAATTATTTAATTCCAATTTATTCAGCTTCCTTAATTTTTCGTAAACGCCTGTCATTTTCTAGTTATAGTAAACCAACGTTATTTATGTGCGGGGAGATGGGGAGTTTAATTTCTATGACGAACGAGCGCATTTCAAATGTCATCTTTAATCAAGGCATACCTATGCTCCCGCTTTCGTCGAGAGAAACGATTTGTTTCGCCGATATAAACGTGCTCTCTCCCACTACGTGGAATCTCGTATATTCCTGCTTCCCCTGTAATCCTGGTATTCGATTTTCTGGAGTTCATGTTTCTTATGGGCATAATTTTCGATTATATCGATCGATCGATCGATTATAACGTCCTGCGTATTATTGTAATAGTTGCGGTTGTTACTTTTAATGTTGCTATAATTGTTTTTCGTTGTCAGTACTGCTGCTGATCCTGGTGATTTCCTTGGTAACGTAATGATTGTTTACACGACTGAACATAATAACACTATCGATAGATGTCTTAGGAATGATTATTAACCTACTTGGTTTGTTTCTCTTTTTGAATGATCCGTCTCTCAATATTTTTATGGCTTTCGATTTACCATTATGTACAAAATGATGGAATGTACGATATTACAGTCTTCTACAGCAAGGGCATCTGTTGATATTGTATTTACAATAGACCTGAGGAAGTTAGAAACAGACGATACGTTGTCTGAGATATAGTTTCCTTTTTCGCGTATTATTCTTTATTCCATATCGGTGACTGTATCACTTCATCACAAATATTATTGATGCTGAAGCGGCTTCAGATACTTAGTACTATGTATTTATTCAAAGCAAACAGACATAAAATCCAGGAATGTATAACTGTGGCAGCCCCCTCCCCCCTAAAAAATTGGTAATTTCTGGACCAGCAATCTGGCGAAAACGCTAAAACTGCATTCACTTAGAGCAACCGTGGAGTCTATTTTCCTTTGTGGCAGTTCAGCATGGTTACTTACTGAAATGAACGAGGTCGGTATGGATCGGAAGTGCACTAATGAGAGTGTGTGTGACCATCAGGCAACTTCCATGTCACTAATGAGGACTTTTTGGTTTCGATTAAGTGTTGGGAATTTTTATTGAATGTACATAATTGCAAAAGCCTCTTTGTAGATTCTGAAAGCACAGTTTTTATTTTATGACACATCTGCTTGTGATCAAAGACTATAGTCTTTGTTGTGACTAGTGCGAGTTGAGATAGCAATATTTTTATAACATCACCCAATACCATGTGACTACTCTTGGCTGGTATGTTTCTTATATTATCTTCGAGGGTATCGTTAATCATATCAAACACACTTTCCATACAGATACTGTAAGGCGCAATGTTCCTCATTCTGGGCTGTTATGACTGATCCAGTGTGTGTCTTAATGTCAACATTCCTCAATTTTCAGATATAAGCGTGAAGTCAATTTAAAAATTAATGGATTCATTTCCTATCAGTTCTTCATAAGCGCAGACCCAATACAACACAAGCATGAAACATTTCATTGAATAGACGACTAGCAACTCCTGCCAAAAAGCTATTCAAATTGTGTGAGAACACTAAACTGTCTTAGGTTCTTGTCATGTCGCAGATTTTATTGCCTGTGCAAGTTTGCGGGGTATTGTTTATTATCTCTACGCCAGCACTTTGGTCACTACAGCCGGTGTGCAACTGAAACAAAAATTCCCTTATTATGTTGTAAGAAATCCCAGTAATGATAGAGCTAACGCAATATATGTTTTGAGTATTACAGACACATGTGACGTCTTTACAAGTAGCTGACAAATCAATTTTATAGTAGGATAATGGCATGGTTTTAGCGTTTAACACAAAATTTAAGACAAGATTTAAAACAAAACTTCTCTCGAGGATATGCACTGGTGCATATTAAAGAAACGTACTGGCCGATAGTTGTAATAGGGATAAAGGTCGCTTAAAAGGGGTCATTTTAATAGAAATCTCGCGATTGGATGGCTAAGGTGGGTGTATAAATGGGGTGGTGGCTTGTTTTAATGTTTTCTCTGTCTCGAGTACGCTTTGTTTCTAAGAATTAACAAAGTACTAAACTGCAGCATTTTATATGTAAAGGAAAGTAATGTTATCTTATACACTATTGATACTATTAATTTATTTCTAAAATGAAGGATGCCCTCAAAGGTCAATGGCCAATGCAAAGGCTACAATTAGAGATCAACCTGCGTTTGACTTCTTATGAATGAACGTTTGGCTGTTGCTTTTTACCGATTTCCTACTTTCAGATTTGTCACTAAGACTGGCAAGTAAGACAGAATAAAATATTTAAGTATTATGATTAGTATTAGATATCGTGGGGAATCTACAAATGTACGGTTTCACAGATATGATAAATATAAAGTGGTTGGAAAATATCTCTATTCTGCTGACTTTACCGGAGACTACAAATTGTATCGGAAGGCTTGAAATGATCTGGCATATCACCTTTTCCGTTAACTTTGTCCGACTGAATTGTACTTTTTGTTTCACACGGGAGACATGTATAACCTCATCCTACGTTTGACATTCGTATCATTTCTTTTGTCCTTTTCACCTAGTTAAGTACAAATTGTGGTAAGTGCTTGGCAGATGAAATCATATGAAGTAAAAGGAAATCCTGGAAAAAAGCTCTACTGGGTCAAACAATCTCGCGAGTTCAAGTTAATAAGAACTTTACTAAATATGACAAGAAATTTGTCTCTCATAACGGTAAGCAAATTTCTGCGACATAGTTTATCGAGAACAAAGCACGTTGGTATTTCTGAATGGTAGTCATGTGGAATATCATTACCGCACGTTACGTAAGAGTAAATGGAGGTAGTGTCGATGTTACAGTTGTCCGATGCCCGCATGCTTCTATGGAGTCTCGCGCTTTGATGTGAAGAATAGAAATTTATTCATCTGCCTTGATTAATGTCGTTGACGTAAGTGGAAAGCTGGAAACTAGACCCACGTTAGGAAAATATGGAGTCTCCAGACCCTCTTGCCCAAACTGCATTGCGATGCATGATATCATAGGGCCAAGAGCTAAGCTACCGCTTCTCCAAACCGCCTCTGGGTTGAGATGATAGCGAACGTTGAAAATGTGAGTTGTCCATGAAGGTACATCGTTGCGTAAAAGACATGAATACTGATCATTGAAAACTCCATTATGAATCCATTATTCAAGTCATTTTGAAATACAAATATAGACAATTCTGGCTCTTGCTGTATCTTGAGGTAATTTTCAAATTATCATGTCTAACGTTCCTGAGATGATGTCTCTGGTGCAGGATTAACTGTCCTTGACGTTTCCATATTTTCACTTTGCTTGTTAGTTATCAGTCTACTTAAAAGGCGTGCGGCACCCTAATATTCCTAAAAAAATTTCTTCTGCTCTCTTAACTGTCCAAGTCCTATTTACGTTCCCCATTTGGTTGGCTAAGGACATGGGGTGTATTAGTATTAAATTTCAAACAGCAAGCTATCAACCTGTCCTATTACATTAAGATTCATAAAACCTTCCTTGTTTTATTGACAAAGAGTTGAACGAGGTAGCTCAAAATGAAGGTAGCCTCTTAATTTACTGGCGAATTGATGAAATATCTGAGCTCTCTGATTCTGCCTGTGACCGGATTAAAGAGTTCCAAGCAAAAACGAGTAATATCAATGCAATGTTAAAATATTCATGTAAAAATTCATCTACATTTCCATTGTCTAATCTAAGCAAGACTTCTTCCTTCCTTCCTGCGAGATCCTCCATCGCTGTACTGTGCCATCACGGAGGCGTGCTAATGCGTTTCCGCACTAACTCGGTGAACTCCTTCTTTGATTGTGTTGCACGCTTTGCTTGATTTATGTCCACTCCAAGTATCTTTTTACTAGCAACTAAAACAATAATTGTTTGCCTCTACGCATCTGAGATGAAATCATGCAGATAATTATAAAATTACTACCTTCGTCTTGAAATTGGACCAGATTGTTCTCATATTCTTGGTCTACTAA
This sequence comes from Carybdea cf. marsupialis auct. non (Linnaeus, 1758), assembly GCA_010016065.2. Taxonomy (NCBI): domain Eukaryota; kingdom Metazoa; phylum Cnidaria; class Cubozoa; order Carybdeida; family Carybdeidae; genus Carybdea; species Carybdea cf. marsupialis auct. non (Linnaeus, 1758). The sequence continues at coordinate 13,127 of JAAAKL020004461.1, read as the reverse complement.
AACAAGATAATAGAGATACATAGCCTCATTTTCCAGATTTCTAATTCTACAATTGGACAACAGGTCATATTTGAGTCTCCATGATATTATTTATATTTTCGTCATTGCATCTTATGGGATTTTTAGAAAGATTTTCCACTAAAATTTAAATCCTCTATTTTTCAAGACCAAACAAAAGTTAACATCTGCATTATCTATTGATCTATATGTACTATTGATGCAACAGGTATCAGGTTTTGTGGTAAAAATATTCATGGAGTTCCAAAGGTTTTTATTGATGACCGTGAACTAGGTATGAATATAAAGGTACAGATCATGCCGATTGTGAACTAGATGGTGTCTATAAATTGCCTTTCCGTAGTGGATGTACTTTGAAACCTATCTTCAGACATGATGGATATAATTTTGCCTGTTTTCTTGCCTTGTAAGAAGTGACATGATGCTCTCTTTTGAATTTCGTAAGTGTGTACTTCCTTAAATGATACATCAGAGAGCCTAAAAATTGGGAGGATGAGAGTGTGGACAAGGTTTTGCTAGCTACTATTTTATTTCTTACTAAATTCTTAATACCTACAGGTGCATTTGTAATAGATGATCATCGTTCTATTTTTATCACGTGCAATTTTTTGTCTCGGTTGTAAAAACACTCCAGAAAAAAAATTGTCGACCATCCCTTAACATCTTGGATTTGCTAAAGAGATACTCTTAATGATGGAGTTTAATTGTATTCCCAAGATGCCTTAGCATACCAATAAAACATGGGGATGAGAAAATGCCTCCCCAGAGGCAGAGATAGATGAAAAGAGAAAACTAAGTAAGTATTTATTAGCTATCAAAAAGTATAACGAACAAGAAATAGAAAAGAACAGTTTGATTATGACATAAGTTTGGTTTTACAAATGTTAAATTTTCATGTACAGCAAAAGACATTACAAACAAATAAGACGACAAGGTACATATATATATATTTATATATATATATATAAATATATATATGTATAAATATTTGTTAATAGAAATAATTTGTAAAACAACCCTACAATCGAAGATAGCAGGTACAGCACTGAAAGGTTCCAAATACCATTTCTCCATAATGATCCCTTTAATAGAGGTCTTAACCAAATTTAGTAGCAAAATAATATGAAACAAGAAAAAATATCGTCATATTAAGATTTCTGTAGTTGACAGGGGCTAAAATCAGAAGTATTGGAATAGGCTCTCTGCTCTAGGCTTTTTCATGTAAAGAATTCATTTTGAGTTTCTTTTCAATTGTTTTTAGATTTACAGTTAGGCCGTGCAAAATGCAACATATAACATAATTTGGCGCAATGTAAAGTTTGTGGTCTTCCTGCGAGCACACAGGGGATTGACATCAGGATTACCCGTCTTTTTTCTAGTTTCAACTAGTCTGTAGAGGAGGTAGCAAAACATTCTACATGTACAGACGTCTCTCTGTAATCTAATTTAATTTATAGAAATAGATGTGGAGTTATTATGTTTCTTAAGACTTCTAATTTGACATTTCAGAGGGTTTTATCTGTTTGTACACAATAGACAACATATTTTTCGCCGATTGTATCAGTCACTCGGTAAACATACCTTATCGCTCTGAGTAACGATCAACGATACAAGATCTAGAAAAGAATTTCAAACCTTTGGTGAGGCAATAATAATTTCTGAAGGAATCCTAGCAATTCTGAACAGTAAACTGTCCGACTTAGATTGACGTCAGCCCAACCACGTCACATTTCTTAGGTGATAAGAACTAGATACCCAGTAGATTACAGAGATAGTGTAAACAAATGCAAAATTTGACCCAAGTCTTACATTTCTCCATGCATTATCTACTCGGTTGATTCTCTGTTATAAAATTCAAATGAAGCGTGTTAACGAAAAGAATTTTTAAATAATGTGAGGGCGTCAGAAACTGTAACGCTAACTGTAAACAGTTTCATGTCTACAAACTTCTAAGAATGGTGTCAAATTATCTTTAACATTAATATTTGCAAGAATATTCCCAAACTATTTTAGGACAATATGATACATTTCAGTGGCTCCACGAGGAAGATATTTTATGTGTTATTGATGAATCCGGTTACATCAAGAATGGAGGGTTTGAGCGTTAGCTTCAAGTAAAAAGATGACTATCATCTGTAAATACTGAAAAACGTAACAATTCAATACAATACTACGCCTTTTATTTTACACCTACATTTTCGCAAACAAAATTTGATGCAGAAGCTCAAATGCCAAACTTGATACTTATTTCATTCCAAATGTTCTTCTATTTGTCCCCTCTATTTTAAGCATAGTATGTAAAGCTGCCACTCTTTTCCAGTCATTAGATTTCCACTGTAGTAACGCAATACAGAATAATAGTAAGGGACCATAGCTTAGTGGCAAAGCGCTGTTAGTTACAACTAAGGAGACAGGGGGTTCGTTTCACCCTCATCTCGTGACTTCCCACCATCGAGATTCTATTACACCGATATCTACCTTCAGTTCCCACGCCAGTATCCCTTTCTTAGACGTTATGGGGTTTATTCCAAAACTACTAACGTTGGTGTAGTGACCGCTTTACATCTTAAGTATATTTTTATTAAGGTAAAGCTTTGATATCAATAATAATAATAATAACAATAGCTGCTAAACCACTGCAGCATAAAATATAATTACTCCCTATTTATTGGTGAGTCAACTTAGAGCAGAATTAGATATGTAGCCAAAGACAGTTTTATAATGACCCCCTGATTCATAAATAACCTATTACAATTGAGATCCACCCCTATTTTTCGACTCCAACAAATAAGCACAGAAGACAAGAGTAATGCTTTTTCAAGTGGCTCCAGTAATACTCAACTGATAGATCTCTTTGAAATGAAACTTTGAATCTAAAGGCAACTTAAATAACCTTCTTTCAATTATTGCAATTGCAACCCCTAACAATCATTTGATCTTTTCCTCTTGAAACGTTCTAAAAACATTCGTTAAAAATAGCAAGAATGGCATTGTTTTCATTTGCTGTTGTTGTTCAGATTTTCAAATGTATACTGATATTATGTTTGTGTTTCCTACCTATTGCACCAACACTACGAATAAACGTGAAATTACCGCTAATTTTCAAGGAGCGTGAAGAAATAAATTTTTCAAGCAAATTTAGGCTATCTGCAATCTTGCGAGATATAAACCGTTAAATAGCTTGATTAAACATGATACATATATATTATTAGCAAGGTTGTCTAACGCCTGATACACATGTGATGTATTACATTTTGTGAAACTGAGGATGAAAGTATGGGACATTGCGATGAAGTCTGCCTTTTCGTGTTTACTAACCATACTTATGGTGACTTTTGGCCCAAAGATATTTTATCAAACTACTTGGTGAATCCGTTCCCCAAAATAAAGTTGATGGCAATTGATTCAAGAAGGAGCAGGGGACTCTCTTCTTATCTTGCCTTTGAACTACTCGTCATGCCCTAGCTAAATTTATTTGTTGATTTCTACTGATTTCTACAGATTTCTGATGTTGTCTTTGTTGTCTGTGTGTAGATTTGAATGAAATATTCCAGGCAATTTTATTCGAATGTTGCGTTTTAAGGATGACGTTTAGAGCAGAAATGACTGTTGTCTGGACTAGTAGTCACCTTTACCTGGGTTTCTGTCAAAGTCAGAAGTTTACTCGCCTTAATTTTTGCTGCTTTGTGCGGGATATCGCGGCAATCAAGTTTGTTTTGATCTATTCAGAGGATGGGGAGGCTCCTTCTCTTTCGACTATCCTGAACGAGCTCCAAGTACATAAATTGCAAGCAGGAAGTTGAAGTGACACAATATCAGAACAATAGACATCCCAAACCCAATACCAACGAGAGAGAGAAATTTGGGATGTCTATTGTTTGATATTGCGCCTCTGCAGAGTAAGCAATCATAGGGCTGGAAACTTTTGGATAGCTAAGGCCTGCACAATGTGTCTGGTTGATTTTCTTTTCGTTAGCGCTGTCCCAACAATCTGAATCTTGTTTATGAAATTCAATTTTCTTGCATGTCCAGAAGACAGTCCGATGAAGGGAATTTACAAGGAGGAAAAATCATGAAGCCTCGCAATTCGAAAGAAATGCTGACCTTATAATAGAGATCATAACTCAAACTCAGAGGTACGAAACTTGTGCTTGAGAATACATTGTTGTTTTTCTCAATACAATCTGCATAACTCAGAGCTGAGCCTTGTGATTCATGATACGAGACCAATAATAAGCCTAAAGTATTCTTAAGTGATTTGTTTTACTTTTTTTGTATAATCAGGCTCAATGATTCTTAAACAAGATATTTTAAACTATTTACGTGATATTGAGTCTCAATGATTCTGAAATTACAAACTAGAATATTCTGACTTTGATTAACACACAGACAGATATTATCACTGATAATCAAAATCTCAAAGATTTTAAAAGCAAATCATGGATACAATAGCTTATGGTTGAGCGATAGTTAATCTTGGAACTATTAAAAAAATTATGGCATGAAAACTAAAGGCGATGAGATGAAACAACAATTTTGAATATTTCCAAACGTGATAAATATATGTGTGATTGGAAACTATCACCATATAAGTAGCATAATTCCGATTCTAATGGTGGGTAAAAACTGAGCGTTGCTGATTCTTACACAATACAGATCTTGCCCATGGTGTGACTCTCGCGCAATTTTTATATTTAAAGGATTTTCAGGCTCGAAATTCTTAAAAACTGAATTTTTATATAAAAATAACAGGGTATTTGATTAGAATGAGCCATAGAAACCTAGGCTCATAGAACATAGGATACTGATAACTTTATTTATCATTTTATTCCTTTATTCTGTTACACTTCAACTAATGAGAGTTTAAAGCTGTTCAAATATAGTGAGAGACAGTACACATGCATGTTATCAGGACGCTGTATCAGGCTTTACACTATTCTCTACTGTATTCGTTTGTAAAATATTTAAAAGAAACTACATTTCACTGAAAGTATTAACAGTAAAACAAATACCTGTAACTAGAAATGCAATAAATTTCTTTAAAAGGTATTTTGTTCAGATAGGGAAGCATACAGGAAACACAAAATTCTTATTTCAAATTGTTCATAGACCTTAAAATTCTGTAAGGATCTCGATCGTTTTAAGATTCTTTGTTCTTCCATCCTATTTACCTTTTATTCCCATAAGACTGAGAGTGATATGGGAAAAATTAGTCGCCTTATATCGTTGGTCTGACTTTGTGCCACACACGTTTGGAACCAAAACTTTCAAGGTTTTAATATTTCAGCTCAATCCCTTCCTAAATAACAAGAGCTTACTAGAATTCAAAACGTATTTTGCGTAAGTTTGTCTTAAAACAGACTTTGTTGAAAGCATCGGTCTTTTTAAATGCGATCTACTAATCATTCCTTTGGAGTATGAAATGTAGCAGGCTTGGTATCACTGGTCTCTAAAAAAGACTGGATAGAGCTTACCATCGTTTCCAACAGCAAAAAAGTGAAGTCCCGAGTACTGGTCCCCATTAGTTAAAATAGCGCGGCAAGGTCATGTTACGTAACATTGTTTACAAGCTTTGTTTGAAGAAGACTGAAATGGCGTTGTTGGCGACCGTCTGGCTACCCGGACCGTTTAGCTACCTTTGCCTCGTTCTCGCATATTCTACCTTATTTTCAACTAGACGTTGAACCTAACGTTGAACGGTGCAGGTAGCCAGACGGTCTCCAACAGCGTCCAACGACTAACCTCACTTTGAGACGGAAGATTCTCGATCCAGTGCTTTTTAGAGATCATTCCTTGTTATGTCAACTATGAGGACCGCTTGCGCGTGCTCCTAATAGAAGTAAAACTTATATAGTTTTGCAAGAGACATCTGATGGCTGGCTCTTCGTCGGCCAGTCAATTTTTCTCCAGCAATGGTTCGGTGTTGTTGATCACTAACTAAATAAATTGGAAACGCATTGTCACTTTGTTTCGCACAAAGTGAGGTGCAAATTGGTTTTAACTAGAAAATTTTTAGTTACTAAAGGAATCAAAGCCAAAGTACAATACCACAATGCATTTATGTAATTACATTAGAGAGAGATAAAACTTTACTTTTCAATATTTTTTTAATGAATGCAGTATGTATGAATAAGAGGGACGCTTTCCAATTATGGAAATTATTGCTTTGGAAGGTTTTTTGTCAGTTGATATGTTGATAGAGGACGAAGTAGGGGCCAAACTGTTAACAGTTCTTAAGAAATTACCCTTTCCTTGGACTGTCTTGGGTTTTAAAGGACTCTTTGTATTTATTCGGTAGAGATTTTAAGTGTGAGACATAAAGCGGGCATTTAAAGGCACAGCAATCATGTCAACTTGATTTGATGCTTACACCATGAAGAACAATTAGGCTGCTCTGTTCGTTGAACTAGAACTCAAGGGGACTGGATACAACACTTTAAACTTATTCCAAACAATCTGGACGTTCCACTAAGCATCGCTAAATTCAATTAAGTGCTGTTCAGATAAATAGAGTGAAATCGATATCAAAGTAACCAAACTGTCACTTCTTTCGAATTTTAAACTCAAGACAATTGCCTTTAACACTCAAGCCAGTTCCAACTTGTTTATTTCGTTTTCTCGGAAACACTTGATTTCCGCTTGTATGGGAGTTCTCTGCTAGGGTATGGATTTGATCTACTGTTTCGTAAGCCTCGTTTCAAGCATCTGCACCCGAGGTCTTGCATATATTTGCTTTATCAATTATTTATTTGTGCGGAATCTCTTTAGATTGAAGTGATACACTGGAACTTGTTGCAAGTATTTTTCTCCGTAACACTGAAGCCGTCCGAAAGAAGAGCTGAGGTTAAACAGAGTGAGAGCAACGACACAGCCCAGCTTTACTCCGTTCTGATTTCGACGTTGTCTTGAACCAGTCTGCGGTCATCACGTTGGCAAACCATCATAATGAATTTACTAGGTGCATCCATTCTTTTTCGTGATTCTCAAAGAGTACTCTGAATTATCAATGTCAAAGACCTTGGTCAGATTAACAGAACTGCAGCTAAACTCTGTATTTTGTAGCTGCAATTTATTTAAAATCTAGCAGTGTGCACCATATCGATAACCCCACTTTATATCCGGACACAACCTTTATCTAAGGTAGAAGGTCGATTAGACGATACAGGAAAATTGCAGCCAAAATATTTTCGGAAATGGAAAGCAGATATATTCTACAATTAACATGATTGACATGACATTTTTGGATATGTCACTGATATATGAGAGAAAGAGACATCGCTGACTTCCCATGGGACAGCTTTTTGATGCTCTATCAATTATGTGAGCTGTTAAACAGTCTTAACCAAGGCAGTGTCACCATTGTTGTCGATGTTCTGCAGATATTTCATCTGAGCTGGGTGCCTTCCTATTAGATAGTAGAAAAATTAGTTTATCATTCTCCTCTACAGTTGATATCATCTACAGTACCATACTAAAACCTGGGATTGCTTATCTATGGCTTCGTGCTGTTTAATCATTGATAGTGGATGGCAAGTTACTACGTTGTGAAAGTCATCAACCTTTCTGTGACAAGAGTTAATAAAACTGAATTGAAAAGTGGAAATGAGACCTTGCTGTTAGGCTATCAGACCACGTTAAGGTCATTGTAGAAGACTTTCATGTCATTTCTCTTTAATAAAGTCCTTGATCTCGTCAGCTTTGACACACAACCACTTTTTTCATCTGACACAGCTGACACATCATGACATTGCATTGTGTTTTTTGGCTATTTATTTGTGGGTTATCTTTAACCGTTATGCAACCATGGATTGTCATTTTCCAGTTCTCGTCTAATTAGTATTCGTTTAATCAGGTTGGATATCTCAAATAACATATGTCTGTGCTATGCATGACCTCAAAAAGTGCTACGCCTACATATTGCATATTTGTTATGGCAGGCTCCAAGTGACTTTCTGGGATGTCAAGGAAGGATTGCTTGATGGAGAGAACCTTCATGTTGCTGATGATAAGATGTTTTTGTTTTTAATGAAAAATATTAAGCTTGAGATCAGATGCAAATATGGTAGATGGTGGTATGATCAGCACCAGGCAATGCACATGGTCTTAGTGATTCGTAAATCTTTCCTTTCGTATCCTAATGTTTGAATGAAGTGTGCTTTCACGACGTTATCTTGCAGGCAAGGAGACGAAATAGAGTGTTTGTTACAAGATGCTCCTCCTCGACACATCTCCTGTAAACAAATTGACCACTGCTGACTCGGTTTTCATCTCCATGCTTGCGTTTCCAGATTGTGTTATTAAGGAGTACAATTGAATTACAGTCGCCAAGAAAGATGAGATTGTCATCTTGCAAGCGGTCCATTGATCGGCAGCATTTGAATTGTCATAAGACATATTGCTAAACTAGGCTGGATTGACTGTACGGGTAGCATGCACCCTGTTAATGATGATAAACTGAAGATTTCAAACTAGCGAGGTTTCATCATCATCATCAGGCCATTTCATTCTGTTGGGTGGTACCATAAGTGTCGACTTGATTTTGAAGCCAACTATAGCTTAGTATCTGTGGATAGGACACATTCCACTCCAAAAATCTGTTTTCCTAAGCCTTAATCAAGGAATTCGCCCTCTCCAGGCAGTATTGACTCACGGAGAGTTGAAAGGGCAATCTTGCACCTGCCTAATCCGCTTACAATAAGCTGTGTACATTGCTGACCTTTGTCTGAAATATCATTGCCAAGGAGTACCCTAATGATCAATGTAGCACATGTATTGTTCTTAAATTTAGACCTCCTTAAAAACAGCATCTGCTAGCCTCGGTAAACTGTTCAGGCTGGCGTGGAACAATCAACTTGTTGGGTCAACCACCTCCCTTTCTCTCACTCGTCTGAGACCACCGTTGAACAGTAAAAAAAACAAGGTAGAGATCACTGTGGATAGAGACGGATGGAGAGGAATGACCATGTTCTGGTGACTCTTCTTGCTCTGTACATTCCGCAAGGAGCTTTAACGGAAAGCGACTCTACATAGACCTATTCCTAGTTGTCACCTGCCTGTCAAGAAATTTTTACTCAAAAGCAAGCCTGTTGTGTTCGCTAATTTTAATACTGCGAATCCCATCTCTTCCGTATGTTTCCGGTTGGTAGGTCTAGTGCCAAGATCGTCCAAAACCTTTAAGTCCATAAGCACAAGCAACGAATTTGACGGTAATGTCCGATGCTTTGTGCCCTAAGTTGATGATAGATTTTTTCCTAATTTTCTTACCCTGGGAGTAGTTTCGTCACACAATATTTTGCTTACTATTCGCACTATTTTCATGAAAAGTACAAAATCTTCAAGCACGTTTTAACCTTCTAGATGACGTACTGAAGTATAAACTGCAGTGTTTCACTGCAGAATGACATTAATGTGCTATAAGAATTGACAAAAAGATAAGAGTAGTAGAATTCATCACACTACTTTTTCCTTTTCCCGTACGACATCAAAACCTTGCGTTCAACCGGCACATTGACAAATAATCTAAACAAATAATCAAGACATCTTGAACGGTGGAAAACCAAGGACACTTTTCAGGAAACTCCAAATGTTTTTAATCTAGGAACAGCAGTACACTGTTCTTTGATTATCTATCTAAGCCTGTTATTCCGCCTGCGTCGTTGATGAGGTAGCTTTTGCGCAAGCAGAACAAATTCATGATCTCAAAGACAGATTGCAAACCACCTTTAATACTCTTTGTTTCAAATTATGCATCTGACTTCAGAAAAGTAAAATATATTTAAATGGCTGAAAATCCTATGATAACTTAAGTTAGGGTACTTTTCTCCAGTACTTTGGTTCGTCACTAGTATCACGTGATAATCACCCTTTGATGACTACAGAAATCACCTGGCTCTCAAAATTTTACATTTCCTCAACATATAGGTCCTGAAGATAAAGGAACTCTTGTTCAGGCTAGGGTAAATATAGGAAGCAAACAAAACAAGATGAATTAATGTTTAGGACATTCGTTCCGTGCATTTAATCCTTGATAGACAAATAACGTGCTCAAAAAAACTGCTTGTAAATTATCTTAGCCGCAGCTGACATTGTCTTGGTATCAAAGTATGGTCAGACCCTAACTTGGTACTTTATACGTGTCTGTGCTGATTTACGCAAGTACTGAAAGCATGTACATGAAGAATAGGAATGTGGCATGACCATACACGTACAATGTTACATTCCTTGGGAAATTGATGGATTTGTAAATAAGAAAATTTATTAAGATTCTTTGCAGCCTTGTAATCACCTGAAACAGCGAAGGAATATTGAAAGCCATGGGAATAGATAACGATTTCGAATCAAAAGCATCTAGACACATTAGGAAATTCATAGTTCCTGCGCTTTTCTTATCTGTGATTTCGGCCATATCTGAAGAGAGGAAACATTCCTGTGAAAGCCAGCTATTGTGGATGAGGGTTTTCATGCGGTCGGTAAGAACAAAGAATAAGGAAATCTCTGACTTAGAGAAAACCCTTGTGGCTATAACTTTACTTTTCAGATTACTAGTTTCATTTTCTTGTTAAATGAGTCTCCTCGACAACTATCAGAAATGAAATGAACGTTTTAGACTGAATAGAATGAAATTTCAAGCTCGATGCGCCTCAGCGATAATGCGCAAAAAGAAGACGTCAATATAACGCCCTGTTGTTGTAGCAGTGCTTTTTCTTTCCATAATGAGAACCAATGATTTAGTTCCTAGAATGCTCACTTCTGTACCGTGTACTTGAAGGCTTATCTATTTAGTCTTGCAACAGCGTTAATGATTCCAAAAACAACTGAGGTTATTCGTGGAGTTGTTAATAAGAAGATAAAAGGGAGGATAAAAAGGCCAGCAATGAAACACTAACAAAGAAATAATAAATATAAAACAATCAAGTTCGATTATTCCTGTTGTGTTTTGAAGAATCATATAGATGCGTTTGAAATGGTATTTGAACCTTTTTTATGCTAATCGAAGTTCATTTTTTGTCTGTACCGAGGGGTCCCGCTAAAGCAAAAAATAGCACAAGATCCCGTGATGAACGATAAGAAAATAATTAATGCAAATAATTATATATAGCTTCGTGAGGAAAGGGGTTGAAATTTATGGGATCTTTGCTGCCATGAAAGGATTGTTAAGCAGGGTGTTACAGACTTAGGGTTTCGTTCGAAATTACTAATTTGAATAAAAAAGTAATCGCCTGTTACTATCTTTTTTAATAGGCTTTGTTATGTAGAATCATGCATTGCAAATATCAGCGGGATAAAGCCAGGATTTTGTTTATTTTAAAGAGGAAAAGAATAAAATATATTGATAGTTATTTAAGAGGATGGTTTGTTCTTACAACAAATAACTGATTTATACAAATTACAATTCAACGATTAATTAATGCTAATACTAAGCTTTAATGCTTAGCATAAAATCAGTCAAAAAAGAGAAAGAGAGGCACGGGAGCGCTCTTTAAGAGAGTAAGAGTGGGGCTACATCTCTTTTGCTAAAACATTTATATAAATATTCATAAACACTCATAAGCTAAACAAAATTATTCATGCTCGCTTCCAATCTCCTTTGGTAAACAACGTCTACATTCCCTGTCTGATTTGTTTTGGAAAACAACACGTAGGCTCCATCCCCGACACTCCTTTCGGAAATAGAATGGACACTTTCTCACCCATTCCTTCTAGTGAGTTGGGCGTAAGCTCCTTCTCCAATACCCTTTGTTTTGATGCGTATCCATTTCGTCTCCAACCTCCTTTAGTCATAAATGCTCAAGTTCCACTTCCATCTCACTTGGTGAACCGTGCCCAGGCTCTGTCTCCGACAGCACCTTTTCATAAGGAATTCATATGCTCCATCCCCAATCCCCCTTGGTAAACAGCGAACATAATCTGTGTCTGAACCTTTCTGCTAAACAGTGCGTACTCTCCATCTTCTAATCCTTTCCTTCGGTGCTTACGATCCGTCCCAGACTCTCTTCGGTAAACAGTGTGTACATTCCGTCTCCCACGCCCTTTGGTGAACAGCTTGTAGCTCCGTGTCACCAACTCCTTTGGTTAATGGTGTATGCGGTCTTTCTCCGACCATCTTTAATCAGAATTGTGCACACTCCGTCTCCATCAGCTTTGGTCATTAATGTGAACGACCCATCTCTAGCAGTCTGTGGAAAAAACAGGACATACACTCTGTTGCCAACCCACTATGGTCATAAGTGGACCCAGTTCGTCCCTGATCCCCTTCGGTGAATCCTCCACCGTCCCTTGATTAACAGTGCATATGCTCTGTCTTCTACCCCCATTGGTTTTCAAGGCGTAAACTCTGTCACCAAATTCCTTTGGTAAGAGTTGCGTATCCTCCGTTTCCCCGTAACCTCCATTAACGGTTCGTTAAACAGCCAGATAGTAAACGCTTTTGACCAAAGAGGGTCAGAGACATATCATACGCATTACCAACTAAATGAGTTAGAGACAGAGTGCGCAAATTGTTTGCCAAAGGGAATTGAAGGTGGAGCGTACACACTGTTGACAATAAGAGCTCAGAGCCAGATCGTTCATATCGTTGACCAAAAGGAGTCAGGGCAGGGGTTCGAGCACTTGTGATTGATGCGAGTCAGCGTACGCATTTTTGGCAAAGAGGGGTCAAGGATTACACTTAAACACCATTAGCCAGGGAGGGTCAAAACAGAGATTACGTGCTGTTAATCAAGCAAAGTCAGAGACAGAATGTACAAAATATTTACCAAAGGATGTCAGAGATGGAGAGCACATAATGTTGATCAAAGGATGTTTGAGACGGAGCGTGCGCACTGTTTATAAACGATTGTTAGAGGTGGAGCGTACGTATTATTGACCAAAGTTGTCAGAGATGGAGCGTGGATAATTCTGATCAAGGGGGAGGGGCAGAGGCAGTGCACACGGCGTTGAAAAAAGGTGTTTGAAATCCACAGGGGGATCAGAGCTTTGCCTACGCACTGTAGGCCAAAGAGGATATCAAACTCTATTTGTGAATTATGTGGGCTACTTACCGTGTTACAATTATTTTAATTCCAATACTGTCTAAGACATATAATAAAAACTTTGAAATATCCATTTTG
>JAAAKL020004460.1:0-20929 GCA_010016065.2 Carybdea cf. marsupialis auct. non (Linnaeus, 1758) | reverse complement strand
TAGTCATGTTCTTCTAGCAACATCGTGATCGACAGCACGCCGTGAAAGCAGTCGAGAACCTTCTAAACTGTGACACACATTCATGTGACCTCGCTTTCATTTGTCATTGAATAATTACCAGAATGGAAATATTGTAATTACTTCTCTGGAAAACTCTTTAATGATCTTAGATTACTATCAGAACTATATTTAGATATAATACATGCTGATTCATTGTAAGTAAGATTCTAGAACATTCAATGTAAATGACATATATATTGTATGTCATTGTAAGTCAAGTAACTTCAAATTTTCAGCTAAAAAAACTTGAACTTCGAACTTGAACTTCGAACTTGAACTTCGAACTTGAACTTCGAACTGTAACTTGGGATATACTTGAAGATACAGGATGAGGAAAACGTAGAACTTATCGTACCATCATTTTATCTCGAACTAAAGAAATACGGATTCGCCGCAATCTGTCGCGAACTGGCCTAGACGCAAATATTGTGCGAATGAGTCAAACACACGGATAACTTCATTTAACTTCCGCGACATTCTTGTTAATTAAACGCCAAAAGAGAAGGCAGGTTAAATCATAAAAAATTGATTTACTAGTCAGAGTTGTTGATGCTAGCCTTAACAAATTAAATGTTGCCAACACGGCATCAAGCAGCAGGACTGATACTCTCGAGAAGTAGTTGATAAGGGATTCCGTTTCAGCGGCAGACAATAAAGGGCATCAAGTTCAATAACTTCTTTCAAGTATGTTACAGATTTGTTTCTTTGATTAACTTACAGTAACATTCTATCATAATTAGAGACTTTGCATGTAACATGCATCCATAGCTATTTTACAATGATATTAACATCAAATTTTATTTCCAGAATTTGCAAGACAATAGCAGTTAGATATGTCGCCTTCACAGAACCTAGAAGTGACGCATTTTAGCCCAAGACTTTGATACATTTTGACAGTAAGAGAAGGGGCTTATATAGCATCGGTAGTCGACTTGTCAGCAATTTTAAAACACTTCGCCCATGATTTATGCACCTGTGGATATCTAAAATCTCTAAATCACGAAGAATCGTGATAATGTTCCATCAGTCTTGTGAAATTCTACAAGGTGGCAAAAGAGAATGTCGGTTTAAATATACTCCACCAATTTCGAAGGTGCAGCAAACTAGGAAAGCAATCGAAGCAAACGATCTTTTTTCAAATTGGGGGGCAGGGTACACTATTTTTGGAAATGAAAACGTTCTCAAGAATAATAGGTAGGGATTGGCAGTTTACTCCAGAACTGTGGGTACTTTGTGATATTTTGGTAAATTGGGGTGAGCAGTCAATGTTTGATAGAAAACAACGTAACGGCTCTCTGCAAGGCACCCTAGAACAGCCTCACATAAGCTAACAATCTAAAACATGTTTATGAGATCTAAAAATATCTTGATGAGTTACAAGCCTATTTAAACCCTGTCCAGAATCTGCTATTTTAAAATTCCCAGGACTGTAAGGAGGGACCTAGTAAAGCCAGTACCTATATAATGTTATTACCTCTGTAAACACTTGTTCCTTAGGTATGAAAGTTGCCACGATTGTTTCTTGATATATTAGCTATAGAAAAATATGTTTTTGCGAATTGGAAGTCACATCACAGCCACGTCACATCACAGCCAGAAGTTGACAAGCACCTGGGGCTACTAGCCTAAAACGTACAATCCCCAGCCTGGGGATCCATGGCCAAGGTCAAGAAATGGTAGGGAATATTAGCTATAAGGAAGTGAGGTTGCTTTTGGAAAATGATAGTTTCGAGACTGGAATCAAAAAGAGACTTTTCTTAATCTTTTACCCGCTCCCCCTTTTGAAAATCAGACAGCTTGTTTACTGTTCACTTGTTCTAATTATATCTACAATAATTTGATAATGGAGGGAAAGTTAAACGAATCGAAGAGGTTTTTATAATCATGGAAATGCGGTGAATTGGCGAATATTCCTAGGATAGCGATCAATCTTCTTCTTATTACATTCTGATTTACTACAAGTAAACTATACAGAAGGTCTCTTTCGAAATAAGTCTTGAATTGTCCCAAAAAGCTTCCGTCGATTTTCCAGATTTGAAGGGGAAGCAGAACTGCTGCACTTTCGTTTCTTCTCAGTAGCATTGTATCTAGCAACCTGTATTCTTCTATAAATATCATGAAAAATCCACATTATAATTTCAATGTCGTTAGCTGCAGAAACTTCGAAAAATTTCACATTGGACTTTTCCACAAATTCGAGACATTCTCTCTTTGTTACTTTCCTTTTATGTAACAAGTCCTTTTTATTAGCTACAAGTGTAATTGGAATGTCGGATCTCGTTATGCTTTGGACATGTTCGACGACATCTTTTGCAAACTCGAAGCTTTTCCGACTTGTTATGGAATAAACCACAATAAGTCCATCGGTTCCTTCCAGAGAATATGTTAGCTAAAGGAGACAATACAAAGCAAGTGTTAATTTTTCACATGAAAAAGATTATTATATATTTGTCAGGCACGTGTAAAATTTCGAAATCCGGAGATCTGAATGAGCATTATTTGTGAGCTTCAGCACATTAGTGCGTAATTATTTGTTAGAAATGAATGAAGTGAGTGAAGTGAATGGAATAGATGAAGTGAGTGAAGTGAATGGAATGAATGAAGTGAGTAAATCGAATGAAATAAAAAAGTGAGTGAAGCCAATAAAATGAATAAAGTGAGTGAAGCCAATTGAATGAACAAAGTGAGTGAATCCAATTAAATGAATAAAGCGAGTGAAGCCAATTAAATGAAAAAAGTGAGCAAAGCCAATGAAATGAATGAAGTGAAGGGATCAAATGAAATGAATGACGCGAATAAAGAGATGAACGGGCATGAAGTGATTAGAGTGAATGAAGCTAACTAAACGAATAAGGCAAAAGAAGTGAAATAAATGAAGTGAGTGAAGCGAATGAAATCAATGAATCAAGAAGAGTAAATGAAGGGAATGTGGCAAATGAAGCAACAGAAGGAAATGAAGTAAATAAAGTAAATGGAGCAATTTAGGTGAATGAGGCCAATGTAGTGAAGTGAAGTAAAGCACTGTAAAATTTGTTAAACTACAATTGTAAATATTTATAATAAGAACTCAGAGTAGGTATATTTTATCTATTCAGCGACTATATTTACCGGGCATCATGAGTAATATACAAATCACTCCCCCCGAATTTCCCCAGCGTCTTCCTTCCGTCACAGTGCACTAAACTACCATTTCAGCTAATCAATAGGGAGAAGTTGGTGGAAGGAAAGGGGGGAGGGGGTGATAAAGGTATAATGAAGTAATGATACCCACGTAATGATTAACATTGATCCATGCTAACATTAATACAGTAATTAACTCTATTATCATATCAAAATCGTTTTGCACCAGCACAGATAATTGCACTCATTCTTCTATAATTGCCAACATCTAGCAGTCTTACCTCGCTGTTTGAGTCAACGATCTCCATTTCCACCGATTTGTTATCAACATATGTTCTGTAACTGTAGAAAATATCATTGTTTGATGCATACTCTGGTAGAAATCGTCGTGTGAGACATCGAACGATAAGTGCTACAGAAGAAGAATAAATAAAGAAAAAAGAAAAATATAGTTATACCATAATATAGTGAACAAAAGAAACAAAACGTCAAGCTGATATCAAGCTAGCAAGTCCCATTTTCTCATCTGTATGTGTTTCTAAACCGTATCCTGTAATTTGACAGAAAAAGGAAAGATTTTTTGACACTTCACATCCCGGTATTGCTGTTTTATCAATAAGGATTTCTCATTCTTCTTTTCCAAGGCTCTATATTCATTTGTATCTCACAATCATTAAGGCTGAGTAGTGTATTATTATATTATATCAAACTGGCCCCTCAGTAAACTGGTGTCTCGAACGGTTTTCTCTCTAAGAAAAATAAGCAGCCAGAATTCCATGTTAATGAAATCCTGATCATTTCACAAACATTTTATTATAGTTTCACAGTAAAATTGTTATATATGTTACTCGTATTAAGGAAATTGTGATATGCTTGTCCAGTGATTATCTAAATTGTAACTTAATAATGAAATATATAAATATGATAAGATAAATAAAAATATCAATATTATTATAATAGTTATGATTACGTTGAGTTGCTGTAGGTGTACATTCTAATTACGTTTTTGCAGATCCAAACTGAATGATTAGGTCCTAAACTTCTTGTCTGTTAAAAGTTTGAAGACATTATGATCACTTTGCGGTTAATACCTTCATGTTTATTTTATATAATACAGACTGTATGTGAAAGTGAATGACTAGCTTCTTTTACTGATGTTGTGAAGTAGCACTTTTGCCATCAAAGTTGGAGATGCCTATGAGGTCAGAATCTGACTTAATGTTTTGTTCAAGAAAGGTACAATCAATAATTAAAGATAGTTTTCTCCTAAAATTGGTACTATTATATCACAACTTTTTATTTAAATTATTATTTTTATTTAAATTATTATATCAAAATTAGTATTTTTTTAAATACCTCTAGTATACCTTATATTTTGCTTCCAAGTATCGAGATAGAACGCGGAGGGAATATTTTCGAATTTTTTTGTCTCTCTTATCTCTATTTTTCTCTTTCTAAGTCCATCCTTTACAACTTAAGTGTATTGAATATTTACAAATATAGCATAAAAAAATGCAATTACGAAATTTATGGATACCCATGGAGGCACTGACTTTAAAAAGAAACATTACATCACTGCTATTTTTTTTGGCTTACCTCGCGGTAGAACACTGATCACATATTATTAGTGCAAGCCTATATTAAATATTTCCTTCAGCTAAGAATTGTTTAATCAATGTCTCATTAATATTAAGGCCCCATCCCATAAATCATATTGAGAAAAACATCCAAATTGGGGACGTTCTTTTTGTGTGATTTGAACTAGCCGCAAACTGACATCGTACAGCAGGTTTCAGTCTGTACTTTGTATCACAGGGGTATGTTGGGAAAACAAGAAAAATCCATCAGGTCCCGATTGGACAGTAGGTCTATTATGAAAGCTATGTCGTTTGATCAGATAGTGATTTTTGTGGTTTTGCTAACCATTGCAATATGGCTTAGATTTTCAGCTGATATGATTCTCTGCAACATAATCATAGGTTAGAAAGGTTTGTCGGTTGATACCAATATATGTAATAAAATAGATAGGTGATTCATGGAGCAAAAGTCAGTTGGCCTATTGCGAAATAGCTCAGCTTGATGAATAATGCCCCAAAATCCTTTAAGAGATACAAACTTCCCATAATGAAGGATTTCTTGAATCTAGAATGTCTATGCATGTTATCTTTAGTTGCTGAACGGTAGTCAAAGAACTGTCTCTATCAAGAAAGCTCAAGACAAACCAGCAAAGCAGAGAGACGAAAGAATCGAGCTAAACGGGAAACTATATAGAAAAATATCTTGTCTTTAATTAACTTTACTAATGTTGTTTAATACGGATATTTCCAAATCGCCTTATACGTCGTGTTAAATACAACATATTGTGTATGGTATAGTGAGAAATCACCGACAATAAATTCTAAAATAACACGCCAAAGAGGAAACGTAATTTCGACAACGTTTTTTATCGTTCAGACTTTATCAGGTCTACTATTACATTTGGAATGAACAAAACGTTGTCATGACACAATTTCTGTTTCGACATCTTCTTGGTTTTGTCTGTTACAATTATCTAAAATTAAATCCGGGGATATAATTTCTTAGGCCAACTCACCTACTTTAGAATATCACCTCATTACCTATTTCGACTAAATTCCCTTCTAGGGACTTCCTTACCATAAATTGTTAGTGAATCTTTTCTGAGGATATTTTGTGCTACTGACATTACCACTTGCTCAAAAGGGTAACGTCCAGAATATATCCACAAACATCTCGTTTATCTCTTACTATCAAATCGCTAATTACGGAAGCATTTATACACGTCAGTGTTACATTTTATCTTGGTCTACACCTGATCGTCCTCAAATATCCTCAGTCAGTTATAATGACCAACAACAACCCATATTTGGCATCCCTCTGACGTTCTAAGCTAGCTAACCCTTACCGCGAACCACTCTAATCGATTTCATAGTTTCTAGGAAAGCCTAAAGTATATTGGTATGCTTTGTTCATAGAACTATGGAATCCACAAAGGTTCTCTCGCATCATGAAATAAACATGACAATGTTTGGCAAGATTAGCGTGGTCCAAAATAACTTGGAAGTCTCTTACGGAAAAATGGCTATAAATCACTAATCGCTTTGAAGTTTAATTCACCAGAATTTACCGATCAAGGTATGTTAATAACATAATCTGCGTTTGCTCCATCTTAAGGTGAAAGGAGTATAGATAAATCTTTTAAAGAAGTTAAGATAGGATATGTAGTACAAACTTATGGGATTAAAATTTCGCAAAAATAGTATCGACTATCCAGATTTAGAAACCTTTAAATATACTTGTCATATATTTATATGTATTTCAAACTTTGTCATCTTTAAAAATTGGCTTGGATACGATTGAGAGGCTTACAACTTTCTCTATGAACAAAGATCGAGTTTTCTTGGTTAACAGCACTTCATTTCGCCATTAACGTCGTCTGTCGTGCTTCCTTGTGTTTGCTACATCGAGTATCTAACCTGTCGAAGCCCTGTAGCATGCCGGAGGACAAAACAACACCAAGTCTGCGTCAAATTGCAGTAAACACAATCAGCGATATCCTTAACAGTTTAAAACGGAATTCATATGTTCATCCATTTAAAAAGTAGTTGGCCAGTAGAATCGCATTGATAGTTCTATCATTCGCGTGAGTTTCGAAATTGTACATCTGTACAGGGTGTGAATAATAATAATGTGTGTATGTATATACAATACGACTGAGGAACAATCCACTTAATATATTCGAAATAATAATAATAATAATAATAATAATAATAGTAACAATAACCGATGGTTCTAGATTGTACAGCATTAGACCAGGGAGCCATTGTCTCTATTTTTGAAAGACAGAAGGCCTCGATTTTGAAGACCATTCTGCGTATTGGACGATTTCGACTTCCGAAGCATCCCTTGTTTTGGACTACCGAGCACTTTCGCCTCGCTTTGACTTGCTTTATCCACAATAATGTCACAATATCCAAGCCGGACCGTTTTTCGTTACCTCGTTCTATTAGTCAAAGACACTCGAATTTAAGCTATTTCACCATAAATTTATGCAAATACGGAAAGTTTGGAAGCCTTAGTTGATTACGTTAAAGTTGTAATGACTAAGCGTAAAGTATCAGGGAGCCTGAGTATTATTGCCAATTTGTGATCACAACACTTTAGAGCGAGGCTAAAACACAGGGGAGTGAAGAACTCAGGATGGTCTGGAACAACTGCACATGCCGTTATGAAACCGAGGCGGAGACAACTCCCGGTGAAGGCGACCAGTTTTTGAATTCCCTTGTACAAAATTTACAAGGCTTGAGTGCAACGACCAGGTCTTCAGCACCCCTTCTACTCCTAGCTTAGTTTCAAGTCAGCATTTAAATATATTTCTAGCAAAAAGCAAACGTTTTTATTTCGACAAATTTGTAGTGAACATCCATAGGTATGATCGCATGTAAAATGTTAGCATTTTTCATAATTCAGTGTTGAAGGGGGATACTTTGTCAACTGAGGTTGCAATGACCTGCGCTAGTTAACAGAGAGCAAAATTCTGAAAATAATTCCCTAGCTCACGTAATTTACTTAAGTTACGATAACATTTGTTTATCAATGCTAATACAATTTCTTAAGAGAATTTTTGTCATTCCGAAGAAACTGATCGTTTACTTACAGAATTTAGTAGAGTAGTTGTTATCAAATGTCATCGATTCCTATGGATTAACGTAGTATCAACCCTGCGTGTTTCGTGCAGAACTGATACCGACAAGTGGTAACCCTGATACCTGACGTTCTAATACCTGTTGTAAACAGTACAAGTGCATCCAGCTCATATTACCCATTAAATTGTGTAATGGAGGGTCTTAAATGTTAAAACAATGCCTGTACACTTAGCATCAGCATGCTAATCTTGAAGCAACCAGCACAATATTTTGTTTATCGCCTAAATCATGGTCTAAAAGTGAAAACAACAAAATCTTTTAAAGTATTCCATGAATGTTTGGCAATCGTTGGTGTTTACAACATGGTCTCATAGTGTAATCGTCTTTTTAGATAAAAATCCACGATGACAAAAAAGCATAATTGCATAGGAAGTCTAACAATAAGTCCCTTTGTTTTTTAAAAAAAGATAACGTTTATGAATATAACAGCTTGTCTTTAGTTGGTTTGCTACGTCAGTTTGTCTTGCCACCCAAGGATTGTAAACACACTATTGCATGACAGATAAGGCTGTGCGAAGCATGAACTCTTTAAGGTGTGCGTGGGGTGTGTAGCTATTTAAGGGCTCGTTTTTACTGCTTAAGCTTTTCTGTATGCGCTAACGTGTTGAAAAAGTGCAAAGTTTGTGGCAAAAAGGATAAAAAGTCGTAGATTCTAATGTCCTATTTATCAACATAAAAGGACGAGCAAAAATGAACTTAACATGATACGGGTTCTTGACAAAGATGACTTTAGTTGATGACCGTGATCTACTTGCTATAACTTTCTTAACACAAGACGAAGACAAAATCGACGATTTTTCTTTCTTAGCAAAGTCTGGAGAGTGACATATTCACAGGCTTCCTATATTTGCATGTACGACAGGAAGTGAATGCAAAACACTTTGCCCACTGTATATATTCCGACAACGGTTGAATGGGGCATGGTTCTTGTCGCAAGATAGTGTACAGGGTGGGAGCAAGAGGGAAAAAAGTTCTTTTCAGGTCAGTAGCAGTTTCAGGGAGTGCGTAACTGGACCATGGTTATAAGGCTGATTCTTTTATTAGGCTCCGCTCGTAGATTACAAGAAAGTACATAAAGTATTTGCCTGGGAAGTTAGTGAAAAATTGGAAAATAGCTGCACTAGAGAGAATGCAGTAGCTCTAAACCCCTCTGTTACAAGATTTTGCATATCACATTATGATACAAGAGCCCCTTGGGTCTCTCAAAAAAGGAAATTTGGTACTGAATTCCATACAAGACGATTGCTATAGGTGAGAGATTGGATAAGAACGATGATCCACCTCTCAATTGATAATGATAGTGATAATGATGATGATGCTTGTGCTGATGGTGCTAGTGGTGCTAGTGGTGGTTGTTGTGCTGGTGTTGCTGGTAGTGCTAGTGATGCTAGTGGTGCTGGTATCAGTAAGCGTAGGGCCCTGGCGCAAAACGACAAGATTAAAGACAACTTGCGTATCAGTGGTCTCCATACGAGTCACACCAGATATGGCTACCACAGATGCATCACACATAGAAGGAAGAGAGAGAGAGAGACCAAAGGAATGTTAGAGAAGGTCGAGAATCGAAGAAAGAAAAGGCTGAGCAGGCCTAAGCATAAAATCAGTACTCAAGGCAAAGCTGCCTGCCATTGAAAAATCTGCAACAGGACTGAATGGGGATTAGCTGCAATTTGAATCTAGGTTGTGATACCTGAAATAGTAACACCTTTGAGAAATGCAATTAAGGTATGACTATCTAAAAAAAAAAAAAAAGTTTGCACATGAATGTTTGCTTCTGGAAACTTTATGTTTTAAAACTATGGTGGAACACCTTGCCTCGGAGATCATAGATTTACGTAACTGTGCTTTGAGCTTAAGTTTGCATTGTCAAATTTACGGCATCACCATCAAAGTTAAGCCAAACAGATATCGGAGGTATCGTACACTCATCGGTCTTTCTTCTTTTCTAAAAGTCACATGGCGTTGTTAGGGTACGAGCTGGTTTAGCCATTCATACCCAAAACTTTTGAAAATGCCGAATGCTTTAAAAAGATTTTAATTAGCACGAATTGCTATTAGAACAGGCATCTTATCAGTATGAATAGCAAGAGACATGGTTTTGTTACCCCCATTGGAGCTTTACAGGGTCACCTGTGCTTTCTTAGTTTCAAAAAAGCTATCCGCTTTAGGCAAATAGTGGTGTACTCCGTCGATTGCAAACGGACTCAAGTTTTCACTTTTTAAACTCTGTAGCTAGTTTGGGGAACACGCCAGAGAAATGAAAAATGCGTTACTATCGGGATTCGAACTCGTCAACTACGCCTGCACGGCGTAAACTCTACCAGCTGAGCTATGGAGAATCGACATGATAACATTCTCATCTTTTGAATCACGGGTTTGAATCCTGGTGGTTAAATAATTTTCATTCGTGTAGTATTTGTCCATAACTTGAATTTCCGCATCATGTCTTCTATATGATATTTATATTTCTGGTTTTTGCATCTAAAACTTTATGAAATAAGGTAATCGAAAAGTTTGCTGATGGTACAGAATAAGGTTACGACGATGAGAATGATGATGATGATGATGATGACCATTATGATGCACGATGGGGGTTTTTTTTGGAAAAATTATAAAAATAGCCTAGCAGATTACCTTTTCCCAATCCTTTACAGGTGCTTATGCAGGCACATAAGTGTGCCAAAGGGCCATTCTCTAGCCAAATTAGGTTTACCAATGATAAAGTGAGATTCTAGAGTTTTCAACCTTCTAATTGTAAACGTAAAGATACGTTTCACCTCCGAAAACCCTGGCAAAATTATCTCCTTAAGGACGTTGAAAAAGTTACGTCGTTTATGTATAATTGTTTTGCTTTCTGCAAGGCCTGAATATAAAATAAAGGCGTTCCAAGCAAGACCAGAGGTCAAGGACGACTAAAGAACGGACTCCTGCTAAATGCCACACGCAGTCTTGCCTCCCACTCTTTGCTTGCTATACCATCAGCCAAGTCGGGGGTTACTTGTTTCATTGTTTGTAAACTGTTTAACGTTTCTTATAACAACTAAAAGCTATTTCAGCAAACTCCGCACGATACTTGGCAATTGACGCAGGTGCACAAAAATGGACAATCTACAGCTTGTCGTAGCTGATTGACTCCCTGCAAATACTAGAAAATTTAGTAACATTTGTAAAATGGATAAAACTGATCAATGTATCATCGAATGGAAATATTAATGGGCTCGTGAAGAATGTGTCACAAGGAAAGCTATGTACTACGCTAAAGTATTTCTACACTTGCTTTGAACGAAAATGAGTGACAAGATCTGTTGTAAACTAATAGAGTCTGTACTGTGAAGAGAGTGCCATGTGGATAGGTCGTTTGAATCCACCCTCCTTAGAAGTGAACACGGTTCACTTGAGTTTGTGAGTTATGACACAACAGATATCATCTCCAGAAAAGGTGACATCCTTAGCTAACAAATAATAACGACCGTCTCCTTCCTCCCCAGTCCCACATATTTCACTTCTTCCATTCGATCGGAGATATCTGATTACCTTCGAGACCTATAAATGAAAGGGTCATCAAGAAAGGCTAGCATTGCTCTTTAATGAAAAAATTATGCATCGGTGGTTGCTACAAATAGAACAGAAAGGCAAAAGAAGGTATCTTAAGTCATATACCCTAAATTAAGAGTTAAATGGAGTCTTTCAAGAGGGAAAGACACTGTCAGACGAAGTGTCACACATATAATTATGCGTCGATGTTACTTATTTTCTTAAGGAGATAAATCTTAAATAAGCACAGAACTTCCTTACCTTAAAAATAGGATTAAAAAGCTCGTGAAGTTAGTATCTTGCCGCTTTAACACTTTGCATCTATGAGTAAAGTGACTTAAGCTAAGCTACAAGCAAAGCTTAAAAGGAAAATGTATCCGACATGATCCCATAAAGTAGGACTCATCCGGTGATTTTGCTCTTGACTATTGTATTGTTCACAACAACAAACAAGCATAAATATTTTGCTATTATGCCATAGAGTGAAATACATATATTTAAGAGCTCTTTAAAAAATATTCTCAGAGGAATTTTTTAAATTAAGTTATATGAGATTTAATCCTTTTTAAGATTTCTTACTTAAAGAACAAATGTGATGTGAAAGCTTGACTGTCAATTTTCACTTCAACTTAAAAAAAAACAGGGAAAGGATTTGAAACAGATAATTTGAATTGTATTGCAAAGTTATGAAAACTATAAACCTTTTTCAAGACCTCAACTAAAGGATTTTAAAGTTCAATTTCTCTACCGAGGCTAAATAGCTTTTGTATTGTTGTCGTCATAAGTAGGCGCAATATTATTTGACTTCGTTTTGACAAACAGCAAATATCTTAACCGGTGTCACTTCATACATATCGTGTATGTTTCTAACTGCAGAAAAATTTGAAGTGATGCCATGGGCGCCAAAGCTGTAACGCTGTTATAAAGCGCTATTTTAACGAAGTTTGTGAACTGTTACACGATAAAATTAAATGATCGAAAAACGAAATGGTGAAATACAGAACTAACAAATATTTGAATAACTGAAGAAGTTGATGAAGAAATAGACGTAAAAATAAATCGAACAATTACTCTATCTGTCAACTAACTGCTTAATTAATCGATTGATTGATGAGTCAGCCTTTCTTACTCTGTAACCGAATCCTTCTAGTATTTCGGAAAAATACGTTTTTGAGCAAATGAAGAAGTAACTGAATCAATCAATTAATGAAAAAATCAATAAATTAGTTAATCACTAAAAACGATAAATCGATTTATTGAATCCTCTTTTTTCCAGTCAGATTTTTCACATTGTAAATGGATTGATTGAAGCATTTCGATGGAACACACATTAAATTAGGTCTACTATTTGCCCTAATAGTATCCTTGTCGAAACTTTGCTATACTTTACACTTCGTTATTTATTTAAACAATATTCAAACAGACATTATTTTACGGGCCTGTCTGTCTCGTTTATTAGCAGCCCCCCTTCATTGTAGCACTTGCCTTAAAATTAGAACATAGACAGTAGCTAATGCTTTTGAAGCCTAAAATAGCTCTTCCTTTTCGTTTAGTAAACCACTTAAGATTTACGATCGCAGACTCTGTGTTTCAGTCTGACATCAGATCATTTTTATAGTTATTCAGGGGCTGAAATTTACCGAAAACAAAACTGTGGCTAATTCACTCTGTTAGGATTAAACGAGAAGTCAATTTGTCATCCTTTGTAGAGTAGGCAAGTTGATGGAAGGGTTTAGGAGATAAAAGCAGATTCAAGCTAAGTACCATGTTTTTAAACCATTAGCTAACACATATCAGTAAACTTGTTTTGGTTACTTGGGTGTCTTCTACATAACTAGGTAGTTTACACCAAAGTATTTTAATTAGTGTATACCAGAAATCAGTAATCAGTAATTTGATAAGTAAGACAACAGAGTATAATGAGAAACTAGTTTCTCAGAAAGAGGGCTTGTTCTGCTTCGTCTTCTCAGATTTCTCAGTTGTTTAAAATAATCTGTGAGTGTCTATCGGCAACTCCTTAGCATTCATGTCGTCTATTTAGTAGTCGTCCCGTAATTCATTGTTTTATTCTACAGATACTGTTTGTAACAGTCTCTAATTTTCTTATTAATTTAACGTCAAAACTGTCATTGTTATTCTTTTTATTCCATTATCACTCGCTTTTACCACGTTAACTCAGTAAACTCAGAAATGTAAAGTATAGCTTCCGTGCATCACCCAGAGAAGAATCAAACACAAAGCTTCTGCAAATTAACCAAGCCTTCTTCTTGAGTATGTTGCAAGTTTTACAGTGTCTATAATCTGTTTAAGCTAGTTTCATGCCTTCTGGACTAGGCTGTCTGATGCAAATCTCAGCGTGCCATAGTGGAAATTCCGCGTGCATCATGCAAATAAATAGAAGGGAGCGAAAACGTGCGCATGCATAACAAACTCTCCAAAGTTTGCTTGGTGCAAAAAGTGAAAGGAAGCCCATATTTCAAAACTTGCAAACAAACTTTTCTATCGATTTGTTTAAAAGAGGCCCAGTTAAATTTGATTCTATAAGGAGGTGTTTCTTCAAAACTTCCGAGCGTCAGAATTTACCTGTTATGATTTAGTTACAGAAATCATCACTTCTTTGTCTAGTCGCTCCTTGCAGAGACAAAAACTATCTTCCCATTGTGCAAGTGCATCCTTTATTTGAGACAGCCTACAATTCGGCAGTGCATATCATTTTTGCAGCAAATATCATGCCACAAATGTAGAAGACCTAACGCTCTAACCGCAGAAAATTTCCATCAACAAGGTTTCTTGAATTCTGTACCTTCAAAAGTGTAAGATAATGTATCTACAATTTTGTGGTTAGTTGAAGTGGAGTGATATATGTCTGAAGCTTGAGGATGTGGTAGAATAATGTAAGTGTAAAAGGATAAGGTGCTTCGTAAAGAGGAATACGCCGAGCTTTTGGAAGGTGTAATTTGACGAACAGCCAATAACATCTGGAGCTTTCAAATTTAGTAATCAGATATTTGGTTTAAAAAGTTGTTTTAAGAAACCAGATCATGTCAGAACATAGATCCAACACACGATTCAACCGAAAAACATATTTCCTTTAAGTAGGAAGAAAATATTAATCTATATATCATATGATTTAATGCATCGTTGGTATCATGTTTGTCGCCCAGCAATAAACCCATACACAAACTAAAAAGGAAGGAAACACTCTTGTGAGTTTTTTTTTACAGAAATGAGCTATCACTCGACATTCTACCTTGATACTGGTAAGGTATTAATAAGCCTGGTTTGTAGAGACACACTTCACAAGTGAGTAAATGAAGAGAGAAAAGAAGATGTACAAAACACAATCAAAACGTCAAGTAGACGTGAACAATTGTACGGATAAGGTTTTCATGTAGCCCCATTTTTGTCCGATTCGCCGATCGTCCCTTATTCCTTGCGTAGTAAAATAACGTGAGCCCCGCAATTCGATTTCTTCATATTCGAACTCTTCCCTTTTTAACTAAGAATTTCCTGCTAGAATGGAAACATCTAAACGGATTCTCACAGTTAACTTCTCCTGATCCGAACCTTCGTTATTCGAACTACTCCGTATTTCGAAGCGAATTCTCTTTTCCTGTGAAGTATTTCCTCTCTATAATTCGAACTTCACATTATGTTGACTCAGTAATTTTGTACCCTTGTTAATACTCAAAATGTAATATAATCACTGTCTTAGCTATTTCAAACGCTTACAAATTAAATGTTCCTTATCTCTCATAAACTTTCACTTCGCACAATGACAAGATGACAATAATTCCAAGCGCCAATTCACAAAAAAGACTAGCGCAAATAATGTATAACAAACACTTCGGTACTTCAAATCAACCCATTTTACGACCAAAATTACCCCTATAACACAGTAGGCCAGTGCAAATGCAACCGTTTACCAGGGCTAAATTTTAAAAAATTATGTTAGCTTTTCCCTATTTAAACACATTTAAGTTGGAACTGTTTTATTTCCTCTGAGATTTCAAAGTGTTGAGAGAATACTGCGCCAACCAATGTTAAACAATTCTGATCTTCATTCTTGTTGTAGGAAAGAGTTCTGTTTCCTGGCCTTGTTTCTTCTCCTTGCCTCAACAGGTTTTCCACAAGCGTTTAAGTAGCAGATCCTTAGAAAGTGGCATTTAAAAATGTCAAGCAGTGGTTGGGTGAGGCACAAGGGGAACAAGGTATTAGACAAACTACAAGTTGTAGGTCCTTCATTACCTTGGTGACATCAGTGAAGAAATAGCATCAATACAATATGATAGGTTAGGACTTCGCATGGGTAATAATCACGCACATTAGAATGCGTCAAAAGTAAGGAGCATAAGGAAGCACAAGGTTCCTTTGAGGATAGAGGTGTGGAGAGAGCACAGGAAGGTGCTTCAGTTCAACTTTTAAT
Organism: Carybdea cf. marsupialis auct. non (Linnaeus, 1758); assembly: GCA_010016065.2. NCBI lineage: Eukaryota > Metazoa > Cnidaria > Cubozoa > Carybdeida > Carybdeidae > Carybdea > Carybdea cf. marsupialis auct. non (Linnaeus, 1758). Next base: position 5,065 of record JAAAKL020004460.1, on the reverse strand, counting down.
AAGGGGATAAAGTAAGCTAACACAACTTGTCAAAGTGCACTTCTCTTCTGTACCCCAGCTACAGCTACGTGCCGCACAGGTATAAAGATGTACCAGGGCTACTAAAAAGCCTTGTCATCCCTACAGCGATAAACGGATCTGAGTGCTGAGTTACTACAAAGACACATCAGATAATTGCTCCAAGCACTCAAACTTTGGAGTAATTCTATCTTTCTGAAGACAATTCAAAAGAGGGGTGCCTGAAGAAAGTTCCTTTTCAGTGACAAGGCGCATCTTAACTATGCTATTTTTAGCGATAAATAGTGGTGATGATTACAATGTTAATGATGATGATAATGACGACAAGGATATAGCTATTAATAATGATAAACATGTTGTTGTTGCTATTGATGATGGTGATGATGATGACGATGATGATGACGATGATGACGATGATGATGATGATAATGATGTGAGAACCGTAGTTTAACTTAAAAGTTTTTTAGTCTACTGATAATTTAATAGAGAAAATATTCTTCCTCAAAGCTAGGACATGATCGTCAACGTATTGGAATTTGGCTGTGTTTTTTGATAAACCGGACTTGAAATGGCGTGGTCAAGCTCTCCAAAATTACATAAAGCTTTTTATACTAGTTATGAGCCAGGATAGAAGTTAACTTACGGACGTATGATTTGGCATTGCTTAGTTCATACAATGCCGTACAGATCCAAGACCATATTCAAAGAATAGTCAATCTCAAAGTATGGGAATCCTTTCTCAATATAACACTTTCTGAACAATTATAAGGAAGCATTGAAACCCCAAAATTCTCAATGGTGTCATGAGTAAGCTCAAAAGTTTTGACAAATCTACAGTAATATGTTCACTTTGGTATGCAAAGAAAAACTTTGCAGCTGAAGATGAAATTCTTGAAATTGGTATTCTTAACAGCGTTTTTAGTACAATTTGCAAAACAGAAAAGCATTTTAGACAAGGTTTGTTTAGCTGATAATATTTGCGGTCTGATACAACACATCCTCTATTGCTTTTTTTAGGTGATGGTAAAAAATATAACTGATCTTGTCATACGAAACTAATGCGTTAATCAACTGAAGTTAGTTTTGCGCACAGTGTCAGAATTATCAGCCTTTCCTTTCCGTCCCCAAGTGTAAGATATTTTCATTTTTTCCAATTTTAGTACTCATATCTCATAAGATAATTTATAGTTGAAAAGACACACAAGGAATATATAACTCTGTAACGATTGGGGTATATCAAACACTTTTTTTATAGATTAAGAACAAGGCTTGCTGAACTTGCGGTTATGGGAGTAGTATATTTGCAGACATAAATTAGCAAACAAGCACATGCTTAGCATTGTTTGTACCACTGGGAGATGTGAGGTTTTTGGAGAGTGTTAAACGTAGATCAAATCTTTAGGTTTACTAACAACTTTCAAAAGAACTATTCTGTGCAATGTTGTAGAGTAGTACCTGAGGTTTTGGGAATTGTTGAGGTTAGGGCCATTACACGCAGTTCGCACAGGAGTACGTAAGCAAACATGCAACTTTCGATTGGCAAATTCTCGTTCTTAAATAAACCTCTTAAAACCATAAGTAATGATATTGCAATTTAAGAAATAAAAAAGCCTTTCGACATGAAATGACACACACGCATATTTTAAGTCCATATAGTAGAATCTGTTATGGTTGGGTTGAGATAGATGCAAAAAGAGGTTGATATCAAGGCAGTTATTTAAAGTTCTTCTTAATCCAAGCAACGATGGTATTTACTGCTATTGATGCCGCCTTGAGGCTGTTGTCTTATTAGGGCATACCAAATTGACTCTGCGGTGTCAGATATAGCTCGTGGCTGGCCATCATATTAAGCGTAGAATGTTGGGCTTTAGGGTTAACAAAAATCATGGATTTAGTTGCAAGATTTATGAGCCGCAGCTGGAGATTTTAGTGATGAGAAAATACTTACATCATCATGGTACTGATTGATGTATCAGGAAGAACTGCATCCTCCTCCGCTTCATAGAAATGAGTCATGATTGAAAAGCCGAAAGAAATTAAGATGCAGAGAAACTAAGAATGAGATACTGAAACTATCGAGGCAGATATTATTAGACACGTTTAAAGTAATTTCCGAGTACGAAAGTACGAAGAAACTATTTCCAAGTATTGTATTCCATTATTACACTGAAGTGAATAGTTTCCTAAAAAAGATATGTTGCATAGCAGTCAATAAAAATTTAGCCTCACTTCAGGCCTTGCAATTGGTCAGTATATCCTAGAGATAAGCAAACCATGTTTAACGGCAAAATATCCTGAAACCAGAGTCTTCTTTCATTGATATGAAAAAAGGTCACGTTACACGAGTGTCAACTAAGAGGAGGAGCAATTCAAGCAGTGAAACTAGCTTACCAGTTTTCCCAACGCCTTTATTCCCCAGAACGATTAACTTTGTCGATTTTTCTTCAACCATCCTCGTGTTATTTTTCTCTCAGAGGTTGCTATCTTTCACAAGCCTCTTCTATGCTGTCATTCGAAATGCATCCAGTACTTTTATTGTGTGCTAAATTCCAGAAACTTTTAGACTCTTGAAGCGTGGTTTATATCACTAATTCCTTATTACTGGGCAGGTCGATTAATACACTCTCCTTCGAAAACAGACATGGTTGAATAACTCTTTGTACTCATGCCGGGGGGAACTTACTGAAGTTAGCTCTAAGATCTTTATCGTCTCAACATGAAAGACTGCAGGCGTTGACATACGAGTTCACCGAGGCGTACAGAAATAGTACAACCTAAAGGTTGCTAATTTTAACCTTGGAGTGGGTTTTCTTTATCTGTACGTGCTTTCGTTTTATCCGTTTCTCAGATGTCAATAGCTGGTCAAGATCGATAACGTAAATACGGATAAAATGGTATTTATAAGGCAATGATCGTATATCGAGAATTGTGTTTACAGATAGATAATGAGGAGTCTTACATGCTAGGTGCGCATTGCTTGTTCTTGATCCTTCATGTGACCATAAGTACATCCTTTACCAGCAAAATACGAGCAGAGCCTTTGACGTAAATTGCCAAGTCCTATGAAGCAACTAGCCGGGTACTGATCACAAAAAACATCCGGAATGAACGAATATGATTTTAGGTTGGGTTGGGTTGTTTTAAGGTTAAAATAATCATATAGGCAAATGCAGATGTGCTTTACAGGATGCTCCATTAAGAAACACGATAGTATAAAATTGCTTTTGACCGAGCAACGATATTGTAGTTATTGCTGCTATTCTCTTTACTGATAAATGTGCTAGTTCTATTTTTGTTTCACTGCACATTGGTCCTTCAAGTTATACGAGTAAACGTTTTGAGCCAGCAACGAAATCAACTGTTCTCAGGTGAATCTCAGGTTAGTTTACATGCGGAAAGGAGAGTATTGAAAAGAGCGTTTACTCTTCAAATTGAAAAGATATTTTACAAATTTAAACATCCAAAGAAAGCCTTTGCAAATTTTGTTGCTACCTACACCTTATTATTTTACCATGAAGGGACCATTATGGAAATAAGGTTGACGAGACATTTTAATGTTATCTCTACCCTTTTAAATTAGAGGCGTTTTTTCATTAGAAAGTAGGTTTTATCTTTTGAAATATTATTGCAACTGTTTAGCTGAAACAATGTTTTTTAATGGACATTTTTAAAATTGTTTTTGTTTTTTTATTTATTGATTGATTTATGGCAAATAAATACATACATAAATAAAACTGAAATGAAGAAAGACATAGCATTATGTTTGTAAAGGTGTCTTGTTCATTGATGTAGTAAGAAACGTTACTTAAGATCACTTTTATGTGAAGTCTTTAATAGTATTCTCAACTACGTTCAAGTCACTTATATCTCAGGAGCGTAGAGTTGCATTTTTAGGGCAGAGGAGGTGTCTGGAGTTAGGGCACATATTCAAATGAGAAACAATTGTTATCCTCTACTTCCTCGTGTCTTCATGAGTGATATGACACATCTTTACGCCAAAAAAGAATGAGTAATCATTGCCCTTGCATCATAATTACCAGAGTTGAGTATATTTTACGTTCCAAAAGGGAAATGTAAGGGCAAACCTATTTATGATCTCGGGGGCAGGGATAGGTCTCCCTCTTCCCCTCTGGCTACGCGCCTGTATCTACAACTATAGTGAAGATAACTGTACTTGAAAGATTTATTTACTTATGGCATCATTTGTGAGGTATTAAAATAGAGCATCTGTTTTGATTTTATCTGGTGTCGTATCCCTTTGATAAGGTTGATATTGAACTTTAATAAAGGTGACTGGTGACGTAAGAATAAGGCTTTAGTATAAGATACATTGTAGCACGTTATTCAGAGAACATGCAAGTGGCTATGTTGATTTGACTGCCATACTGTACATGCCATTTCGGCTCTCATAGAGGCATACAGAAGATGGCCAAGGGTACGAGAGTGCCGACAAGATATGTTCTCGCAACAAACAATGTTAGAATCAGTGAATGTTTGAATCAGTAAATGCTTGAATCCGCAAAAGTATCAATCAGTGAACGTTTGAATCAGAGAATGTTTGAATCAGTGAATATTTGAATCCACAAAAGTTTGAATCAGTGAATGCTTGAATCCGCAAAAGTTTCAATCAGTGAATGTTTGAATCAGAGAATGTTTGAATCAGTGAATGTTTGAATCCGCAAAAGTCTGAATCAGTGAATGTTTGAATCCGCAAATAGTTTGAATCAGTGAATGTTTGAATCAGTGAATGTTTGAATCAGTGAATGTTTGAATCAGTGAATGTTTGGATCCGCAAATAGTTTGAATCAGTGAATGTTTGAACCAGTGAATGGTTGAATCCGCAAAAGTTTCAATCAGTGAATGTTTGAATCAGAGAATGTTTGAATCAGTGAACATTTGAATCCACAAAAGTTTGAATCAGTGAATGCTTGAATCCGCAAAAGTTTGAATCAGTGAATGTTTGAATCAGAGAATGTTTGAATCAGTGAATGTTTGAATCAGTGAATGTTTGAATCAGTGAATGTTTGAATCAGTGAATGTTTGAATC
>JAAAKL020004459.1:8812-20933 GCA_010016065.2 Carybdea cf. marsupialis auct. non (Linnaeus, 1758) | reverse complement strand
ATCACTTTTAGTTAATCACATCAGCACATAGCCAATTTGGTTTGCAATCCTTCCGATTTTTCATTTGGGCAACGAAATAAGAGAAAAGAGAAGAATGATGTCTTAGGCAGAAATTGCGTCGGCTTTGCTTTGTATGATCCTATTGAAACAGACTAAAATATAGCAATTTTTGCATTGCAGCGATTATAAAAATTCGACTAGTCAGCCCTCTATAATGTTATACCCCCTCCCCCCTCCTGCAAAAAGAGGATTATCCAATTTGGATTTAGTAAAAGGAAAACCTCACTTTCGTTCGTTCGTATGTAGTACTTTAACAGTGATTTCATGACGTAGCAGTGTCTGGTCACTGTGTTACTGATATTATTGTGATGGCTCTCCTCGTTGCCAAAACGTGATGCTTGAAAGGTTGTGGACAACGTACGGCATCTGGGTCTATACGTACGTGTGGTTTTTTGGTTAGCAACCAACTACCTGCAATTAACTGTATTCGTTCTAAGCAACACCCCCATTGTAGGGCATAATTTAATATGGCAGACAGGAGATCCCTTTTTTATAACATGACTACCTAAATACAGGGTAAAAAGTCTAATAGTACGGTCGTATAGCTAGTGAGACCCGTCAGTTGATCAAGCACAGATTTTCCGTTCAATGTTTTGTTGTTGCATATTCTCGACAATATACTATAAATTTCATAGCAAATGTAACTTCATTCTCAATGCTGTGGTTTACTTTATCAATGCTTTTAAAATTTACTTCAACGTACCATATTAGTGACCTGCGTAGCGTTTCCTAGATACTAATTTATTGAGCTTATAGGTTAGGTACATAAGGGAAAGGTATTATGTGCTTATTCTCTTTTTATGTACTCCGTGCCAGTTTCTTTCTATCCCTATATTGTATCCTTGGAAGTTGATATAATACTCTCTACCAGTAGTTACCAATCCTCCAGCGGGGCAGTGACAATACAGTTATTTGGGGTCCAACAGAGAACAAATCGTATTCTACTCGCTATCTTTGTACTGTCGAAGAAAGGAAAATTATTAGCTTGAGTTATGCAGCGAGGCTGCACCCCTCGAAATCCTGAATCCTGTAGTATGTTTCTGCGTTCTGGAATCTGCGTCAAGTGAAGACATGCTTTTTTAAAGGAATTTTAAGACATGGTCACCGAGCGTTTATTATGGATGCTTTGATGATGCTGGGGAGCAACAACATCAAGTCCTTACTATATATATTGGTCATTGTTACTGTTTAGTTTGTGTAGGGAATTGTGCGAAAGTATTCTGGTATTTCGCCTGCAAGAACTTGGAATTTCTTGTAGATTTCATGAGCTATTCTGTTATGATAATCATCGTTTTTCTGACAATTTCATCAATACCCCATATTAACTATTATACTTTAGTGTGCAACATTGCCAAGGCTTCAGGTGATGAGCAGGACAAGATCAAGTTAAACATTCAAGATGACCGTGAAATGCTGGGTGTGTTCAAGGACTTGATACGAAGTGTAAATCAGTACGTACCTACTTTAATATAAGTACTTTTACTTTATGTTATACCATATACCATGATAGTTGACTTTCCTCAACCTGACCATTTATAGATCAATATTTTATTGTTGTTAATATATCCATTACCTTACGAGATTCGGTAGTAAATCTTTGCTTTCTTAATAGCCATTTTCTGTTTATACTCACTTATACTCAGGCTAGGATACTATCAATGTTAATTAAATCTTTGTAGCAACTTGTATCGATCATTTGAATGCCGTATGTAGTGCCCCATATATATTTGTATCTAAGCTTCGTTTATTTTGAGCGTTTTCCTCATAATACGGTATGGTAAGGCAGAGAAGTAAGACCAATGGAGTCCCTGGCATAGACATGCTTACGTACGTGATGTCTACATTAATTGATCAAGTATTGAAGTTGAAGAAAGGTTGCATAACCCTGAAAAAGACTCACGATGACTTGCCGGCCTCTACAGTATTTAATCACTTCATGATGGTTTGTAATCCTTACTTCGAGGCCTCTTTCCTCTAACATGCTTGGAATAGTGCAAATTGTAAGATAATTGGTTCACCATTTCTATATTTCTTCGATAGTAAGGAAGGCCCCATGTACGTTGACATGGACGAGGGTCACAAAGATTAAATTCAGGCTAAAAGTGTAATCATTGTATCCTGTTGGCGTTTTACTATCACCTTTTTGTTTTGTCACATTGTCCGCGATTTCCATAACCAATTTGTTTTATTAATTTTTATTTGGTCTACGTTTATCAGTTTGTATTCATGCTATTTTCAACAGAAACAAGTGTCGGTTTAACTTTTACAATTTGGATGAGCGGTTTTCAGCTTACATCAACTTATAGTACTCAGTTTCGTTGAGGGCTTGAGATGCGAGTAGATCACAATACCGTTAGATCGTCGTGATCGAGTTGTTGAAACTCAACTGCAACGATTGAATTACTATGTGACTCTGTAATTCCTTGATCACTGATCGCAGTACGGATGATAAAATGTTGCAATGGCTCTCAGCATTGTTACGAGATTACTTTCATTCCAATATGTTGTGGTGTTTGTAATTATAACTATGACGGTTAGAAAAAGTTTTATGCTGGGGGCTGATTAGAAGGCGTAGACTTTACCTTTTACTCGCCTTTGATGCATTCTGTTTGTTTTGGAAAAGACAAAGGTTTGGCTGTAGAGCGCAGCGAGGTGGCCCTGACCTGATATTACAGACGATAGGCTATCGTCAGAATCCCGGTTAAATTCATCGGTCCAAGGCCAAGAAGGTTGAAAATTTTCAATTTCCACTTTAGTCTCCCGTTGTATCTCATTAAATATTATGCTCAGTTGCTTTTGGTGGGGTTGCTGTATCACTTTCCATTTTCCTATCGTTTATGTCACTGCGTGATTTTATACAATAGTTGCTGGTTTACATTAAATTCGTTAGAAGAGCGGCACTGTTGGAAGAAATGTTTTGTTACAGTTGATTCATATTGGATAGTGATCATCTCAAGCACACTTTACATGGCATCGATAGGCGATATATCGGCGACAGTTTTTCGGATTGCAGGTCTTGAATTTATTTTAAATCCTGTTTCCTTTTTGTTCGTTCGCAGTCTTCATGACCATCTCCTGTCCTTCGGATCCAGTTTGAGTTCAAGCGATGAAAGCGAAACTGCTGAGCCACAAACCTTTGCATATGGTATTTACTGTTTCATAATATACCCGTTACGTAGTTAGCTGTACCCTAAGGCAATCAAGGTTGGATCCAGTTAAAGAGTGTTGATCTTATAAATGTTTTGAAATGATGGTCATATAATCAAAGCGCAAATCGAGTAATCAATGTAACTCGAGGTCTGATTCCCAGTCCCCATAAAGCGTGTAACGATTGACAACTTGAGACTAAGCATGGAACACGAAATCACATGATTTATTCCATATGTTTTGTCCTCGAGTTTTATCACTTTGTTACGTTTAAGGGGCTGATATCTTCGTTTCTTCGACAATAACAGTTAACTATTGGCACTGGAGTGAAATCTTTTACCGTAGCATTTCTGTATTTTTTTAAGCTAAAATTGTTGTAGACCTGAGAAATAGAGGAGCATAGCTCAAATCATGTAATCAACACCTTTATAAATTTAGTAAATTCCTAACAGCATGTGTGTCATATCTCAATACGTCAGTTAGAAACTTTTTGCAGTCTCAACATATCGTCGCAGTTATTGCAACTATATGTCGATGGGTGTCGCGGAGGCACAATTTGAACTAGAGAGGAAATGTTTTGTTTTGTGTAGATATTGTTGTACCTCAAACAGACTTAGGAAGGAATTTCAAGGTCGCTTCTAGCCGTCGTGGTTGGCATTTATAATATAAGGGTAGGGTGGGAAGGGTTTAAAATACTTTCAAATTCCAATAGCTGCAATCAGCACTGAATATTCTTGGTTGATGAATCAGGTACTTTTTCAGGGTGCTCTGTGCAAGCGACAGAAAAACCTGGTAGACATCCACTTATGGAGTATAGGGGATCGTTTTATTTATTTCTGTTTAGATAAACCTGTTAATCGATGCAGTGCCTCCTCCCTTTTTCTGGGTAGTTCGGTCACTAGTTAATGCATACCTTGTGTTGCAGATCATGCAACTCTTTCTTAGGACAGTTTTCAAGGTTGTGTTGGAAATATGAAGGAGGTGGAGGTACACCCTACTTTGATGAAATAAACCAAATACCTCCATTTGAAAATACGGTGCAAATAGTTTGGCTGATACTGTTCGCATTCTCTTTGAACCAGAAATGTTATTTGTAAACTTGTTTGGATACGTGGAGTTGAATAATCGCTGTTTACATTGTTGGCACGTTATTTTTTCAAGAGTGCGACCAATAGTTCATAGCAGTCAGAGTCAGCAGGGCTAAGGAGACGTGGTGTATATGACCAAAATTTATCAAGAGACTTTTTAAAGGAGTAAAACCGCCAATGCTTATCGAAATCGGCATCCCTACTTTATGATTTGGTAGATTTTAAATCGTCAATGCGAGATATGAGGCAATTGCCGTTAGCATTAAAATGACTCATCCAAATTCTTAAACCGAGAATCGATGTCTGTAGCTATCATTTCAAGCATCAATGCAGGTGTTAGCCGAAATCTTGTATCGGCTTGAAGGCAATTTTGATTCAAAGGTCAGGGATGACACTTCTTAAGGTCAAGTGCAAGTATCGGTTCTTTTGGTGAGGCCTTGAAAGGCAGAGGCAAAATCTGAGAGAAGTCCTCATTCGTGTGCTCTAAATTTGAGATATGTCAGTTGTTAAGAAAAGGGAATGATAGTTTATCAATTAAATTGCCCATTTTCCCCCCTGTACCTATTAAAATTTACCAGTTTGTGCGTTTGTTTCTTTATGAATAGCACAACAACTAGGACTCATCTAAACTAAAACTGGTACGGCAAATTGCTTTGGAATAGTCTACCTTTTAAGAAAGTATCCAAAACGAATTTCATGACAAGGAAAAATTGTCTATTTTATCATTTTAAATTGTCTCCCTTAGAACATATTCTATGTTAACGTTGTAGTTGCGACATTGTTGTTGGTTGCTTGGCTCCCAATGTTTACTAATAAGATTTAAAAATGAATGTGTAAGATGTAATTGTCATGCCATCGTTGTATAAATCTATCACACGTATCTTAATCTACTTTCCTGCCAGCATTACGCAAGAGCAACTTGATAAAGAATTCAAGCTGCACAGAATTAACATCTTTGCAGTCTGATTTAACGGTCCATATTGATGAGTCGCAGCATCAGAGGGATAGCGCTAACGGATCTTCATCCATTTCTCCAAGTGGAGCTGTTAAGCAAATGCTTGTTGGTACGTGATAGCCTTTTGTTATGGTAAAGCTTATGATATATTGAGAATAAACAGTAGCATTCTACATGAAGCTGTTGTAAACAAGATTGACCGCTCACAGCATGAAGCTTGCCAACAAGCCACCATTTGCGTGGCTATTAGATCAGTTTTCATTGACGAGTGAAGCAGCTATCAGATGCAGTTTTGCGGAAATGGAGATAAGCTGTGAAACTAGCGGTCTGATAGGTTGTTGAGGGGCTGGAAGTTCTTTACATGGGTCAAAATGCGAATTTTGTAATAGGAATTTAGCTGCAAATGTATTTTTAGGTGGCTACTGTGCAGTCTCGTTTGTCATTAGTAGAAGATCTACGTACGCCCTGCCCTGCCCTGCCTTGCCTTTAAGCACCACTTGATATCTGGTCTTTATTTTTTATGGTAGTTGATAGCAGTTTATACTCCAGCAGCCTAGTAAACTCCGTGTATCAGAGACCAAACTTTATAAGGGATCATCCAGAGAGAATACGCAATTATTGGAACGTTTTGCTAGCACAAAACATTTCACACCCTGATGTAAACACCAATTTTTAGTTACTAGTTCAATACCATATTATATACCACACGGCAAAAATGTTTGTTTGACTTGAACTGGGGAAGCACGCCTGTTGAAACAGCAGCGACACCCTTTCGTTTTACTGTCACTCTTTTGAAAAAGTTGACAGTCGCGCTTCACAGTCACCCTTGAATAATGACATATTGCGCACCACTGGTGTCATTTTATAGATTTGGGCTGCCGTTCTTTCAAGGGCCCGTGCGTCGTTTGGCGGCGGAACCCGTGCCTGTACTCTTGCTATCTGGCAAAAACGTAACTTTGCAGACGTCTGTGGTATTTGAACATTGCATTTACGTTCAAAGTTAAAACACTAGATTCTCTATTTTATAACTTTTTATCCGATTTGTTTTTAAGCTCCTAGTCCCAAGAAGGGGCCTGTTGGCCCAACGCGAGATCCCAAAACTGGTAAAGGTACGTTACTGCTTGTATATTATTGTATATTTTCACAATAACAACTTTTTATATGCCTTTGACACAGAAGAGCACCAGTCGTAACCGAGTTGCTAGTACGTTGTCCGCGGTAAATACTGTCAGTGCCAAAGGACGGGGTATTCGTTTCTTCATTACTGAAATATGACTAATGAGAAGGGGGCCTAAGCCTTTTAATCTCATTTGGACTTCCCTTGGAGAAGATGAGATGGATACGTTATCTGTAGAATAGTTCAGTTGCTAGTTATTATTTCAAGTGCTGCAATTAATGGTTTCCAGTGCATTTCGTATGCCTTATTCTAAGACGTAAACGGCGAGATTAAATTTAAATTAACAGTACTAATAACATAGGGGGGACTTCCAGTTTTGTGTTGAAATACCTTCATAGGAAGAGCTTTCAGTCTTGTATAGAAACACCTTCATAGGAAGAGCTTTCAGTTTTGTATAGAAATACCTTCGTAGAAGAAGCTTTCAGTTTTGTATTGAAATACCTTCAGAGGAAGAGCTTTCAGTTTTGTATAGAAATACCTTCGTAGAAAGAGCTTTCAGTTTTGTATTGAAATACCTTCGTAGAACGAGCTTTCAGTTTTGTATTGAAATACCTTCAGAGGAAGAGCTTACAGGTGTGTATTGAAATGCTTACATATGAGAAACATTAGCGTGTCTATCAGTTGCTTAAAATAAAACCCGTGTCTTCTCACAAAATCCTGTTCCTTGAGGGCGCTAGTAGACCGACAACTATATAGTTTTCTTATTAACGACTTTCCCGATCTTTTTGAAACATGCAGATTTTCCCTCAAATTTAATAAGTAGTATTAAATTAATTTTCAAAAATTTCCTTATGGTAACGTCATCAACTGACAGGTTTTACACCAGGGTATAAATTACTCACGACGTTATTAGTATTAATATCCTCCTCCTCCTCCTACTACTACTACTACTACTACTACTACTACTACTACTACTACTACTACTGCTACTACTACTACTACTACTACTACTACTACTACTAGTGCTACTAGTGCTACTACACTTTGCGGCAAGTACTGAGGCTCAATACATAAACGTATTGGGACACTAAAATTTCAAGCAAGTGCATGCATAGCTGATTAGATAAAGATCACTCGGTTGCGAAGTGAAGGTGTTACCATTATTCTCTGCAAAGGTTACTGAGGACTTTCGGTCGCACTCCAGTATGCTAGTGGTTGTATTTCAACGTATAAACTTGTTTTGTTTACGTTATTTTGACAAATGGCTAATAACCTAGAATCTACAGGTCCATAAAGGTTCCATAACGTCGGTTGCAATCATTCCCAACAATACAAGAAAGACGGTGTCATATGGTGATTTGTCAGATGGCTTTTAGAGACAAATGTGTTCACTCAGTTGGTTTTGGCTTATAGGGTTCACGAGCAGTACCATGGTGCAGATGGTGCCTTGCACTGGGACCCTTGAGTTGGGAGACCTCCAAATCTCAAGCAAAGTAGTTATTTCTGTACTGTACATCATGAAAATATTAAGCTGGGAGGGTGTTCAGTACTCTCAGTGCACAAGGGCCTGAAATATGTTGATCCGGCAGTGATCGTAAGCCAAGCTTTTAAGCATGAGACCAACGACTACCTTATCCTTTTCGAAATGTGAATCGTAGATTGATAAGAGACCTTTTTTATGAAGACGAGCCTAAGGCTTGTTGTGGCGGGACAGGAGTGAACGAACATTAAATTTGTAACTCTTCTGTCCATTTTTCCCCAGGAAATACTTTGTCCAGCTTACTGCAGCATTAGAGCACATGCATTCCAGGAGAGTTATGCACAGAGGTACGTCCAATACGTAGATTCATGTAAACACTTTGGTTTCTTGGACTAGTAACTAGGTGTCAATATTTCCAACCGTTGGTATTGTTGATTTAATAGAAGACAGATGAAAAGAGTACACTATATCAACGTATGATAGCACAATGAAGAATGGTTTCGTACGTACTGTGATCGAGGAGGTAAGGCCTGTTTCCTGCGTGGGAGTCATTGTGTAGAGTAGCGCGAATTGACGTCTGGATCTCCTTCAGTCACTGTTAACTTCATAAACGTATGCTGAAGCTTCCTATGTCTTGTCTTAAAGACTTGGAATAAAGCTTGCTTCAAAGAAATCGTTTATTGTTAGCGTGGAAGGTTATAGTGAGAAAGCATTTCATTGACAGAATGATGGAGGCAAAATGACAATGGTTTGACTCAAGCTTGAGGTCACAAAGGCTGAAACTGACAGGGATGCGTACCCCTGTCTCAATGCCCATGTTTAAGAACTCGAAGCTGATATAAGGAGCTTGTGTAAGGAAAGTGTTGAAACCAAAGCTCCTTTGTTCGTAGATACTTTAGCTGCATTACCTATTCAGATTCCTCAAATCGTCTCTTTTCCAAAAACAGGAATTTATTTTGTATTTTGTGAATGGGTTCATTTGCTTGAATCGGCTTTGGCATTGGAAGGTATTTGATCACACATTGAGGGGCACAAGTTAAATTTGTGACCAACGTCCTATTGGCGAGTTCATATATTCTGGAATTCGGGAGAACCCTCTTGTTCCAGGTTTATATTAATATGGGAAGGAGTTCTACGATAGTTTTGTAGCTGCTGGCAATTAACGACGAGAAAGAACAGTATCTCTGTAGAATACATTTAACATCTTCCCTATTGGCGCCCACATTGTACGAGGAAAGTTTTTACTGTTACCTTGAGCATGCAGTCTACGTACAATTGGGTAAATTACCATCAATTCGCTTATAAAGATATTGAGTGACAAGTTAACATTATTTTCTTATTTGGTTTTCCTATTTATCGGTTGGAGCGCCTTGACCAAATATTCAGCAAAAATGGAGCCTTAAGAACGCCACACTGCTTTTGTAAATATTCGGTAACTCGGTTATCCTGTTCACGTTATAACAACATTTTGTACGAACTATTTCTTTCCTGAAACCTGCTTGGAGACTGTAAAATACCATTATGTTCTTTTTCTTCCTTGCTAGATATAAAACCTGCCAATGTTTTCATAACGGCAGATGGCGTTGTTAAGCTTGGAGATCTCGGACTAGGAAGATACTTCAGTTCAAAGACAACTGATGTTTATTCTTTAGGTAAGTACGTTATTGGTTGATTGAAGTACTCATACTGGCTAACTGATGTCATTTGTCAGCATGGTAGCATATCCACAAGTGCCATCGAATGAAAATATCGCAGTATTCATTATAGTAATTGTTATAGCAGAAAGCATAACCTTTGCCTACCTAGTTGTTTATTACTAGCAGACTGTGATCTTTAATTTACATTTTAGGGGTTGTTATACGTAGGGTTGCCAACTGTACCGTACAATACGGTATTTAAGGGTGCTTGTACGGTGTACGACAAGGACCCCTACCGTACACCACAATGTATGGTATTTCAGAAAAATTGAAGAATTCATTAAAAACTACCTCGTTTTTGTTAACCCACAGTCAACTCTGTCAGGCGAGACCTGGTATCCAAAGGCTGTTTACATCAAAGGCTATAGAAAAGGAATGGACTTCTCACTTCACTGTTATGTGTGACCCTCACTAGAATTTCACGCAAGTACTCAAACTTAAAATGATGTCCAAGTAAAGCTTTTTCATGTGAAAAGTTGTTTAAGGTGTGAATTTTGTTGTCTTTAAATACTTTTAACACGCACTTAACAGTTTTATGAGCGTGAATATGCCCCTACCCAGTACCTTCCCTTGCGTCATAGTTTATTCCCCAGCTCCATGCTAGGTACCAATTTACCCGTTTTGTTCGAATTAAACGTTTTAAGACGGACAGCCTACCGTGGACTCTACCTTTTAGTCCTCTGCTTGCTCGACCTGTTCTCGGCGAACCAGAGATATTGAAACACAATCTCTGGGCGAACTGAGCTGATCCATCCCGTCTTCTTACATCGTAGTAGTGAGGAGCAAGAACGGCAGTTTTTCTGTCGAAAACAAATAACAGAGTTTTAAGATGCTTGTGCAAATGATCACACAATTTATTTTTCAGGAATCTTAAAGATAATCGGCGAATCCCTTTGCTCATGTTTGTTGATTATTTTTAGTCCAGTCAAAATAGGCTTCAATTTGGAATTAAATATGTCAGTAACACATTTGGTATGATAAGAAGCAGGAGTATGCTGGGAACAATATGTAAGGTGCCGTCAATCTAAGCCATTGTGCTAAAAAGGGTAGGTGCACAGCTTCTGATGAGCAAGTGACGAGCATTATAAAACCCGGAAAACAAAAAGAACAGCGTTTCGGGACGTTGATACCAAGGCGCTCATAACCAGCCAATTTAATCGACTTTAGAATTTTTTGTAACTGCCTGTTAGGAAGTGGTATGAACACGTCAACACATCCCATCCGATTACCTAGCTCTGTGTCTGTTGAATCTGAAACTTAACTTACTGATTATCAATTGTTACTGATTTGTCCAACAAACTGCTTTTACAATTAATTTATTTTCATTGTCATCTTTAACTTATCTTTCCCTCAAGTCGGAACACCGTATTATATGTCACCAGAGAGGATTCACGAAAACGGTTATAATTTCAAGTCCGATATGTGGTCGCTTGGGTGCTTACTCTACGAGGTACGGTCACTCTTAGTCATATTTAGTCATTCTTAGTCATATTTAATCATTCTTAGTCATATTTAGTCATTCTTAGTCATATTTAGTCACTCTTAGTCATATTTAGTCATTCTTAACCCATAGTGTCGATTTCCTGTTAACAAACTTCAGGTGTGAGTATCACAGAAGTTGTTTTTTGCAAGTTTTCAATGTAAGAGTCGGCCGAATTGGCTTATCATATCATAGGCGTGATCACCGGGGATGGGCTAGGCCCATCCAACAAGTTTGACTGTCAATGTTTTCCTAAATTTCACTTGTTCCTCTTTACAAAGAAAATACGTGTGCTGGACCATTTTGGTGTCACCCCCTTCCCTTTCATATTTTTCCAGTACGTACTCCACTGCATATACTGTATACAGCACCTTTTAAGGATTGGCACCGGTCGATTTTCTGACAGTTTGATTAGTGTATATTAGTATTTACATTAGGGCTCCCCTTAAACTCAATTATGTTTATATATAATGATCGTACAAATAATTTCTCCTCTTCCATCTCAATCTTTATACACTTTTATCTCCGCAACAGAAAGCAGGATGTAAGCATACACGGGTCTAACCATTCAAGACATAATTTACTTTTTTGTACTGCTGTGATTAGATACTGGGTATACCGTTAGGGAGTCGTTTAACAGAATTGTAATTACAATTACTCTGCAAGGGATCAAAGTAAGGCTTTGCACGTTGGAGGATCATAATTGTCAGCACAGATTACCCCATTTACTGACTGTTTTATTTTTACTGATTCAGACAAGGAGTCAGAAAATATAAACACGAAGTTCTTTATGCAGATATTATCCGAACTTGATACTTAGAATATTCTTAAAATACTTAAAATATTTCGTAAAAAGAATTTTTTGTATCCTGTGCTGCAAAATGTTATAAGTTGTCCTTATTTTAGACGTCTCCTATATTAAAAAGCCCCTTTTAGCAGTGAGAATTTAAGGGTCACATCAATTACATGCCTTTTCTGTTAAACACTCCCTTCGCGCACTATAAATTGTAAGGAACATCTCCTTATTTTAAGCCCCTTCTCTATTAAAAAGCCCCTTTTAGCAGTGAGAATTTAAGGGTCACATCAATTACATGCCT